>VDFB02392404.1:0-89878 GCA_007258455.2 Sequoia sempervirens
GGAATAGGAGAACAACAATGAGGAAGGAAAGCCTCATCCCCAAAAGAAGCCAAGGGTAGCAAGGGGACAATAGGAGAAGCACCCAAAGAAGGAGGAACACCAACACGGTCCTCGGGACCTACCAAAACTGAGTAGAAGTAGGAAGCTCGACAGAAGCTTGGGAAGAGACATCCTTAGAAGAGACAACCAAAATAGTTAGGAGATCATCGTTAGCATCCTTCCACCAAGTAGCTGAACCAAAACAACATTGAAGAGAACAAGATGAAGCCAAGTGGCTAGTAGCAAAGCAGTGACGACACCAAAACATAAGCCCCTCATAATCCAATAGTTGAGACCAAGGATGATTCCCAACCATCAGAACCACTTCCTTGTGAAGAGGCAAGGAGACACCAATATCTACCAAAACACAAGAAAATGTTGAATGCCCCATAAAAGAAGTAGAATCATTAGTCTTCCAAAAATGACCAATAGAGTTACCAATGGCCTCAAAATAGGAGTCTTCCCAAAATTGGAGGGGGGATTCAAGAGGCTAATCCAAATTGGATGCACATTGAGTGGTTCAATGAGTGGATTGAAGGAAAAAGTCTAGAGTTTGAGTGAGAGAGTTCTCTTCACAAGCCCACAGGAAACCCAACATAGAGCCAAGATCCTCAATAGAGGCAAAGTTGGAAACAAAGAAGCCTTTAACACAAGGGAAGAGCTCAATCTTGCCATCCAATAAAGCCCTCCAAGAATCCAAAACCCACCTATGCAGGTTGAGAAAAGAGGATTGAAGATTGGAGAAGTGACAAACCAAACCCTGCCTCTTGTAAAACCTTCATTTTTAGCAACATTATCCCCATAAACTACCATTGAGGCTAGTTTGGCATAGGGGAGGTACAAAAAATAAACCAACACCTAATATATAGGAGATACAATACATGAAACCATACTCTTATAATTAGTTTTTGTCAAAAAATAGAGAGAAAATGTTAGTAAAAATGCTAAAAATATACTTTAAATACACAAGCTAGCATATGCTAGATCAACAACATAACAACTAAAACATGAGATGAAACTACTAGTTAACAAAACACAACCACTAAGTTATAACATAGTGATTAAGATGTCAAATCTTGTAATAAAAAGGTTAATCCTACAAAGGAAAATAAATTTAATTTGATTTGGATAGCATTAGAACCTAAAAACTGATCTACTTTTTAGAAAACTATATCTTAATTAACCTAAAACCATGAAAAAATATGTTAGTGATATATAGATTTAAATGTTGAACGCTAGTACACAATCGCCGAACCTACAATAAAACTGCCAAATTATAATCTATACATGGAAAACACCAAAAAAATCACAAGTTTGATTAGTAGAAAGGGATGTGGGTCCCATTAGACATGTCAAAAATGTATGTAAATGAAAGTAACCCTAAATTAGAAGGTCTAAATCAACCTAAGTTACTAAATCATAAGCATTAACAAACACTTAAGATTAGACTATTAGAAGACCAAAACAACATAGATTATCCAATGACAATCCATATCAATCTTCTAGTTGAACTATGAAAGTAGTTTTACCCAGTTGATCAAAGATGTTAGTGCATAGTTTTAGTAGCATAATATTGTATTCAAGAAATGGACTAATAAAATGGCTTGGATGACCTCCATTTTATAGATTTTTGGGAGAATTGGATAGAGGGACAAGTGGCAAGAGGGTAGGAACTTGGCCATAACCTTGAGTACCACTTGTCATGTACATGCAAGAGCCTAATATGACAAGTGGGAGAGAAATTAAATAATAATTTAGAGGATTAGGAATGGATTAGGGAAAGTGGATAAAATAACCAATTAAATAAATAAAAATATTTATTTAATTTTTTGAGGAGATAAAGGATCTAGATTAAAATGATCAAATAATTATTTATCAAGGTTAGACCTTAGGGATGAATGAGAAGATGATTTAAATGAAGAATTATGATAGTGGGATTAATGAGGAATATTAATTAAATAATAAAAATATTATCTAATTAATACAAGAGTTGGAAACAAGGATAATTGATCAATGTTTAAATGGTCAATCTTAGAAGAAATAATAAGAATTAACATAGTGTCAATTTTAGGTGTGTGTATATATAATCTACACACATAATATCAAAACTCACTAGTTCATATTATTTTCAAATTCTTAACAATTTGAAATTAAACTTATTTTCTTACAATAAGTGAGAAAGCTAAAATTTGGTTAAAAATGCTAATATCAATTTCCCGCTTAGGTTAAAATGTGGGACACAATATTGTGCATTACTCATGCATAAATATTAGAGTTCCCTTCACTAGAGGCTTTCAATTTTGAGACAACCAATCATAAAATTAGACCAGGTTTGGCTAAAAAAAATAGAATTTATAAAATTACTTTCTTTTTGTAAAATATATATTCAATCCAAACCACCTCATTCCCAAAAGTTCCTATTTAAACACTGTCTCTAGGAGTGGTAGACGTCTAAGAGGAAGAATCAACCAAAACACAATAGTACTAGAGGAGGGATGATTTGTCATTTTCCTTAAAACAATTAGGTCTAGACTAAAGTTTGACTTTGTCTCTAATTTTTTTGCAAGCAAATATGTAGTAGCAATAGTAAACAAGGAGAGAGAATTGATAACTCAATGTTGGTCATCAAAGTCTACTAGGAGCACAATAGAGGTGACTAATTCAGTTGATAAATTTTAGGAGCATGCGCAATGCTTTTAGACTAATTCACATATGCCTAATAGGAGCATGTGCAATGCTTTTAAACTAATTGACATATGCCCAATAGGAACATGTGCAATGCTTTTAGACTAATTCACATATACCCTAGATTTGAGTTGAGAGTTGTGATTTAGTGTTTATTCATTCAACACATCATCCTTGACATTGAATATGTGCAAAAAAAAATTACCAACATCAAATCTACATTTGTCTCAAAAAAAAAAATCTAAAAAACACCAATAAAAAAGAAAAAAAAGAAAAAAAGAAAACTCAAAAACTAATATCAGCTCATAATTCAACTTCAAATTTTTAAAATAAACTATATAAGTAATACTTTTCACCTTTACTAATAGTCCTAGTTCCATAAAAACCATAACAAAATAAAAACATCATTGACCAAGCATAGTCATAGGAATATAAAAATACCCATCACCGAACTTATTCGGTGATTTTAATATTACCCACTAAAAAGTCTTAATAGTTTCTAAAGTAGCTTAAATTTTCCTTACCCACCTCCCTCAAACTGATTACCATTATGACCATTTCCTTTAAATCGTCCACCTTTGATTAATCTCCAACACAATTCCTATATTATAATATTCCTTAAATTATGATTTTTTGACAAATTAGTAGGTCATCAATGTTGTCCTTTTGATTTGTCTGCAAGGACATCCGGAGGTTACGGCGGTGGAAGACTTTGAAACTGAGTTTACATTGAGTTACCTCACCTACTCCACTATCATATAATCACCAGAGACCTGTGAGTAAATTGCCATCACTATTATCACTTTGTATCTCACACTAGATATTCTAATGATAAAATTCCTTCTTGTCTCATCATCACCACCATTCCATTTCCTCACAAGCTTCATCTCTTAGTCATTCAATCCCCCTTTCATTTCTCATTTAGCTCTGTATGATTTCTCTTTCAACTTGGTCCTTAGACCCTCGCCCCCCCGCTCCCCCAAAATCTTTCATCCCTCTCTCCTTCCCTTCAAATTTGCAGTTTGTATCTCCTTAAAACTTTGAGAATGGACATTTTTACAGGAAAGAAGAGTAAGGGAAACCTGTTATATCAAATTCTTCTGGTAAAGAAGATCATGAGAAGGTTTCACAGAATTGCCATTGTGAGGAAGGCCGCTCTTTCACTTAGCAAAAGAGGGTATCTGAGCTTGGAGGAGACGAAGGGATCTGATGTTCCAAAGGGCCATCTTCCTGTTTATGTTGGGACTGATCGCAGCAGATTTATCATCCCTGCAACTCATTTAAACCACCCACTTTTCCGTCAGTTGCTGGACAAGATCGAGGAGGAATTCGGGTTCGATCATGAGATGGGTCTCTGCATCCCCTGTGAAGAAGCTGCATTTGAGTGCCTCATTTCTCTTCTCGATGCCCAGAAATCTCCAAAAATTGAAGAGCCCAGATCGATGGTAGATTCAAAGTTTTCTTTGGTTTGCTAAAAGATTTTCTTGATCTGATTTTGGTGAAGAGTGTCATTCAGTAGTTGGTTCTGTAATTAGATCGGGTTGCCTGAAATGGAGCTGCCATTTATTCGTGGCCAATTGGGCAACCACCGACCATATACAGTGGTGTATAACTGTTTTTCAATATTTTTAAAGAAGGAAAGAAGGAAAACTAATGAAAGAAATCTTTGTTTCAGAGACTCCATTTTTCTAGCATTTCTTTGTGTTTGACATTATTTGTTCATTTAAAGATTTCAAATTGCACAGGTAAACATGTAACGTACATTTGAATACAACTGCATAAAAGTTTTAGGGAGATTTATTTCAGAGTGTTATCAAATTTTGGATCTCTGAAATGGTTCTAGAAAAATTCATTGCCAGCAATTCATCGTCTGAAAATTTACCGACCAACAATTCACTGCGGGAAAATTCACCACCATGCTGCGGAAAATTCATCCCATTAAAAGTTTGCGATGAACTTTCTGTAGCGGTTGGTGAATTTTCCTTGAGGTGAATTTGTCATGACAGTGGCGGCAGTGAATTGCTGGCAGTGAATTTGCCTGATGCCCTCTGAAATTACATAAGATATTTAATAGGACAAATCTCTTTGCCGCGTAAATAAAGATGTCAAAAACGGTTCAGATCAAACTTCATGATTTATTATCAGAATGAGTTAGTCAGAAAAAAATGGATCATAAATTTGGATATGAAATATTGATGATAAAAATTCCACTGTCAAATCCAAAAATTCTGTGATAAATTGTTATTATAGCCTGTGAAAACTTCATGCTTTTAATATAAAAGAGTTTATATACTATTCCCTCGTTTATAAAGGAATAGTTTTTAAGATCAACATGAACACATTTATTCTGGGTGAATCTGTAGTGGTAGCATATTGTGAGACTGAGGATCTATCTTGGAGAGCCTGCCTTGATAAAACTTGAAGGAACCTTCGGCACTGATGCAAGAATTAGAAAATTTAGGCATTCTTGCAGTGTTAGATTATGATGTTTAATTATGACTAAAACGATTTTGTTACAAACCTTTCAGCGTTATCTAACTGGTTTAACTTCTTTGAAAATCATAAAAATAATTTTATCCGAGTTTGTGACTTATGTTTACATAATAAACCTTCATCAACCTCTTCAAGTTTTAATTTAGAAATGGCGTTATTCATCAATATGACAAGATTTTCTCATGTTTCTCACAAAAGACATGGTAAGGATATATGTTTGGCATCAAGAAATTCAATTATTCTTTAACTAAGTCATCATCACTTATTCTTAATATTTTTTCTTTTATGGAAATTATTTTTGTTTAAAGGTTTTTTTTAATTTTTTTAATTTTTTTAAATTTCATGAAAAGAATTTATTTTTGTTCGAAGGTTTTTGAATACTTTCAAATGAAAGTTCTAGAAACGACCTTTCTATTTTAGGTCTCAAAATTTTCTTAGAATTTTTTGTTTTCAACATTGGGTTGGATCAACAAATGGAATGAATATGATAATGTAATTCACAAGATTGTAGCTCTTAAAATAATATTTATAGAAAGTATAATATCAAATACATATAATTTGATTATTATATCTATTTTCTACTTTTTAGTGAACATCAATTTTTCAATGATCATCAAGATCTTTGTTTCTAACACATGGTAAAATTAATTAATTTATTTTTGAAAAGTATCTATGCACTAGGTATTGATGTCCTTGTTTCAACAAAAAAAAATGATGATATATGATTTAAACCTAAGTCTAAATTATAAATAATCTTGTTTAAAAAATTAATTTAAAAAATATGCCACAAAAAAATTATGAAAAATTATCTACACACTAGATATTAATGTTATAAATCTATGCTTAAAATTTAATGGTTTTATTCTTTCTATAAAGAAATTTATGTTGTATGGTATAAACATCACTTTTTAAAAATATTAATAAATATAAAAAATATAAATTAAAAGTCACACACACACACACACATATATGTATGTATGTATGTATTAAATATGTTTAAAATCCACACACAAAATCATAAAAACCATTAGTTCACATCATCTTCAAATTCTTAATGCTTTAGTTGCTATAGGTGCCATAAAGTGATAAATATGTTAAAAATATTGATTTCAATTTTCCACTTTGACCAAAAAGTAAGAAAGACTATTGTGGGATCACCTCATAAATCCCTTCAACCTTGATGATGTTAGCCTTGCCAACCAAGACAAATATCATGATGATAATGATAGTCTTATGGACCAAGAAGAGTATACCAATGAGCCCCTAGATACCATTATCTCAAGCAAGCTTTCCATAAGATCTAGTCATCCATGCATAAACCATTAAGATCCCATGGACTAGGGACATCCTAGCACAATCTATTCCACTAAATCAAGTTCAAAATCCATTAACTTCATCCACATGAAAAAATAACTAATCCATTATACTAATGTTTAAGGCAAGACAAGGATTCCATGATTAGGTACCTTATAGGCATTAAATCCAAGCTTCCCTCTAATTATCACCTTGAACACCTAGGTAGAGGAACCCTCCTAAATCAAGAACAATATATGGCTAATCCTCACACATAAAATCCATCAAGTCCTCCATCTATCCCATCTAGTTCTAATCCTAATTTTCATCACCCCTATCATATATTCTCCATTAGAAACTCCATCCATTATATTAATCCTAATCCCAATCCATTTAAACATATAATCCCTTATTCATCCAACCATCTATCTATCCACCTTAATGCTACTCCCAATCCATCATCCCCTCTAAACCCTAATCCTAAACTATTTATTCCATCATTAATCCATATTAATAAAAATCCCTTCAACCACTCATCAAACCCTATAAGTCACCATCCATCAATCCTTCTAGTTTTCACCCATCAAGTCCACCTTCTACTAGTGTGAATCTTAAACTATCAAAAAATATATTCATTCAAGTAACTCTAATCCTTATTCATTAAACCCCATAGTTCCTGATCCTAAATCCCCTCATCACTCTAACGGCCCAAAACCCTTCTAGTTCATCATTTATTAGACCATCCACATATCCATACTAATCCCAAACCTAATCCATCAAATTTCATAGGTCTTAATCCCTTTCAAACCAAAGAAACTCCTTGTCCAAATGAACTATGTGTTGATACCCATCAAGAAGACACCACTCTATCAAAAGAGGTCCCTTCATGCGAAAGAAATACAACGCCAAATCCAACATGTGTTTAAAAAATTCCATACCTCAAATGAACATTTGGAAACTATATTCCTTGGATATAAATCCCCCATCAAATAAACCTTCAAATTTTAAGAAAAAATATTATAAATATAAGAAAATCAATTAACCCAATCCAACTAATTTCAATCCAATCAACCAAACATAGCTATGAAGGATTTTATTTAAGGGCTACTATAAAGATATCAAAAAAAAAAAAGTTGAGGTGTGTCATACCGCTTACCAGGATGAGCACATCAATGTCATCCAAAATCCCCCTAGCATGGCTATTTGTGCAAATCAGCTCATGCAAAAGGCCACATTAATTTGTTTATTGGGAGTGAACTCACTAAATTATATTTTTGGCTTGTTTAGAATAAATCATCCTTATTTAACCAATTGGGGTGGTTTGTGAGAGAACCTAAGATCCTCAAGTGGAGATGAACTATGACCATGAGATTAAAACATAACATTTAAGTCTTGTGAAGATAAAATACTAGCCTCTAGCAATCTCCTTGAATAGTAGCATTTGCTAGCCTTATAATTTTTTTGGAGTGCTACTGTGCTTTGATTGAATCATTACAATGTTCTTGGCCTTCTTATTAAGTATGCAATGGAAAATTAAGGGTCAATACTTGTCTTTAGTGGATACTTTTTTTCTTGAAAATACTAAAAGTTGAACTTTAATGAATGATTTGAGATGAATATATCCAAAATTTAAATATACTTATAAGAATGAATCTAGTTTATGAACTTGTATGTTTAAAAAAAGGTGAATCTTAAGTGTCTAATGGTTACATTTCAAAGAGGTGGTCATGTTTTTTCACTAAAACATAATAAATGGTCAATCATTATCTTTGTATTTTTTAGTTTTATTATGCATTTTTTAAAGCCCTTTGGTGGAAAATTAGTTATCATCATGTAGTAAGTGAAATATATTACTATTTTATGAATATTTTTATTAATCATTAAATTTAATGTATCTTAAAAAAGAGATCATTGAGTGTGCTTCTCCTTAATTACTATGAAAATAATTAGAAATATGAAATAAAATATATCTAAATAATGGAGAAAAAATTAAATTACATGTTCTTATAGCATAGGAAGTCACTAGTAAATGTAAATAAAGATTGGAACCATAACCTATTTCGATTGTTAAAAAATGTTAAGTAAAATAGGAACTAGCTCAACATTGTAGTATTATTTACATATAATCTCATTATAGGACATGTGCAATGGTGATCATGATGAAAATCAACATTTTCATGTTTGGTTAAGAAAACATGGATTTGTAGTCTCCTTCATGGGTCCTTAGGTTTGGAAATTTGGTCGAGTTCCGATTCTAAGGGGCGGTACTTCTAAATTTAAATTTAGGAAGCAAGATCATGTTATATTTTAAATACATCACACATAGACTACACAATGCACTAATGTTATGGCTCAAATGCCATTATGCCACCATTCATGCACTTTTCAATAGCTTGATCACGCCTTTAATATTATGAGTGCATTAATAAAAATATTTTCTAGTCACTTTTTGACCCTGGATCTCAATATATTTTCCCCATTAGCTTAAGTGGTTGAATTCATCATCAAAATTGATTTTTTTCCTCATATTCCATCATTGGCTTGAAGTAGGATCTTTTTGGGCACATTACAAACTCATTTTTATGGGTGCCAACTATGGTCCACCTTTCAAAATGTTATATGACAAACCAAAAGAAAGCAAACATCTAAGCCAAAGCAGCCTTAAAACAAAATGTGAATAAATGGATCTACAAATATTATTCTAAAATTTGTTATTGCTATATTTTTCAGTCAATGCTATTTAGTCAAGCATACCAAATTAAAAATAGATATTTTTGAACACGATAAATCTTCTTATCGAATATTCGATTAATAAAAAAAGGAACATTCTACCCAACTAAAAGTCCGTTCTAATTTGGAAAACGTGCGATCGACCGTCAAATTCAACGTTTGCGAGGAAGTCTCCTTTGTATAAAAATAATAATATCCGTATCCTTTCGTACGTTTTAAATATGGTACGCCACTGTCCAAGACGGTCACTTAAGAGGACAAGATCACTGCTCACTGGTCAGCAGTGGGGCAAAAGATAATTTATTTGTGGAGTTCAATTTTCTGCTTGTCTTCATCGAAAATGGATTTTTTAATGAATGGTGATATATACATATATATATTTTTAAATTTAAAAAAAATATATATATTATTGAGAAAAAGTCTATTGTAGTAGGCATAGGTTCAAAGTTTCATTCGGGTTAAGTCTAAACAATAAGATGAAACATCAAAACAAATTTTAGTGGTTTAAAGTTCATTGTATTTTTTAAAAAGTTAATTTAATTTTAATTCGGGTGTGATATTTTTAAATGAATGAGTGTAATATATTTTTTTTATAATAATATATTATACATATTTATATAAAAAATAATAAGTGAGTCAATTATATAACCATTTCTAGCTAGGGGAGAGGGGTCTATAGTGGAGCACTCTAACTTCACGTTTCTCAAAATTTTACATAGAAATTTCAAATCACTCCTAGTTTTGTACAACCATTTATTTGGCAACTCATGTGCTTCTATATTTCGTTTTAGGGCCACACCATCAAATATGATGCCACGTCAACATGATTTTTGTTGAGGTATCCAAAAAGGCCCCAAAAAAGAGTGAAACCGATAGTGGTGCATTAAGTCATGTTTTATTGGTGTGCTCATGTGGCATCACATGATTTGTTAGTTTGTGTACTTTATGGATAAAAAGTGTTTTGCAATTGGATACTAAGATGCTCCACTATGGGGCCTATTGAGGGCTACTTCTATCCCCACTATTGGACCATGCTCCACTATAGGCCCCTCTCCCCTACTTGTATAATTAGCAAATACATGTAAATGACTTTCAATTTTAAAGATGAAATTGAATAGATGTTGTCAAAGGAAAACTTATGATCAAGAATCAAGTGTTTTTTATATACAAATTAATATTTTTAATCAAGTAAGCTACAAATTAAAATATGATAGGAAGCTTAATCAAAATGTTAATGACAATATTTTATTTTAGTACAATTTATTAGAACTATTACACAATGTCGAACAAAATGTTGGACTTGAATTTATGTGTTATCAATAAGAAATGATATTTTTCTTCAAAAGCCTAAAATAGATGGAAATATTGACATCATTTTCTTAGTTTTTTTTATTTATAAGACAAAACGTTTTCATATCTCTGAATTGACAATGATGAAGACAAAAATATAGAACACTTCATATTGTAAAAAAAAAATTCTTTTACATGGATAATCTAATCTATGCTAAAAATAAATACATATGATAAGCATAATTAACCTAAATTAAATTAGGAGTTTTGTTGATAGATATATAATGAATATTTTAAAATTAAATAAGGGGGATGGATAAACTTAATTTTGGGAATAATAATGAAAAATATTATTTATACAATGTGAAAAATATTTACCATAGATATTTGGGTTCAAGGTCTCTGAAAAACCTAGTTAAGGGTTTAAGGTCCCTTCAAAACCTTTGGGTTTAAGGTTCCAGGTAAAACCTGGTTGTATTTGGTTAAGGGCTATAGGCCCCTGAAATTCCTTTGTGCAGCCTCTATTGTCTTGCTATATTTTCAGTGCTGCTGCTGATTGGCTGCTGATGGTTTATGGTTTATCTTTGATGTAGCATGTTTTTCTTGGTTAGGGTTGCGGGTCCCTTCAAAACCGTTATGTAATGGGTTTCGGGTCCCATCAAAACATTTTTTTCCCCATAATAAAAAACATTTACCATAGATATATAAAATTAGTCTTGGAGATGTTTTAGGGTTTATGTAGGATCAAAATTCATATTAGTTTAGATTTTAGTTCCTTGGTTTTGAACTGAAATGTTGCAACCATGATTTGATGTGTGGGAATGAATTGGAAAAATGTGCGTGCAAATATCTATTTGCATTTGTCTTCCCTATGCCTAAATTTGTGAAGGAAATGTTTACAAACACCTTAAGGGAAATTTTTAGATCACTATGATCAAATTCTCCTAGGTCAACCCCTAGATAGAACAACTTTACAATTATGAGAATTTAACTTTACAGATATCACACATAGTTGTGCAAATGATTTATAAGATTATAATGTAGATGTGTGCCTTTTAAGTTAGAAATTTAAATATTTAAAAATAATTTTCTCCTTGGTCAACCATACACATTATCTATGTATTGAATCTAGTTGAATACTAAAGCATAAAAATAAGTCACACAAATTTGCATCAAGTTGGATACACAACAATTAGTAGGAAGGAACATGAGTATTTGAATTTAAAATTTAGATTCAATCACAAGCATGTTGGGATTGATCATGAATGCCTCAAGATCAATCAAAAGTTCCTTACGATTAATCTTAGGTAGGAAATGATAAATTTTGAGGAAAAATGAGTATGGAAGTGGATGCACGAATATGGGTGGAAAAATAAGAATTAAATGGTGAATATATATGGATAAATGAAAATGGGGTTAAAAATAAAGGTGGATGGGGATTGACCTGCATGATACAAAATTATCACAAGAGTGTTCCACTTATTGATATTTAAGACATTCCATCAAAATGACCCTAAAACTAAATGGTAATCAACACGGGTATGGTAATTTCATTATTACATCCCCACCACTTTGAAGTGCATGTGAATCTAACTTGAACATGTATTTCAAAGTATATAAACATTCTTAGGTGACATGAAAAGTAAATATTTAGACATTTTAAAATGACGTTTGGTTTATGTGAAGTAATAGACCATTCTTGGTTCCTCTGCTTGGCATGAGAACTCTAAAGGAGCCTACAAAAAAGAAAAGATATGCAATGAATAGTTTCTACCACACAAATAAAATTTAGGCATATATAAAAAATAATTTCAATTGTATACAAAAATTAAGAGTATAGAGAGAGAAGGGTTAGAAATTTCACCCATACAAAGTGATGATAAATGATTTAATTGATGTGGAAATGGAATGGCCCATTTTATATATTCATGTAATGTGACTCCACTCAATTATAGAAATTACAAACTTTTTTATTGTAGAAATGTGATAGAATTATGCTCAAATGGGAACATATAATATGATCAAGATCTACTTAGGTACAGTGATGTGTCTCTATGTAGTACAAGGAATTACTTGAAATCTCAACCATAGGAATGTTAGTGACAATATATGACCCCTCTAATTGGTTGCATGCATATTATACAAGGAAGGTGAGTAGAGGGTAAATGCCACATGATAAAATATGTAAAAGTATATAATAATTATCATTATGTAAAAATAACAAAGTCTATAAAAAATAATAGTCATGTAAGCACATAGGTTGGAGATGATTATCAAAAAAAGGGTTTCCCCTAATGTAGGAAAATAATGAAGTAAAAATAGCCATAAAGGTTAGGTATGTACCATGTATGAATATAAAAAAATCAACATAATCAATTGGGGAGATGCATAATAGTCCAATTAGATATAGGCATAAAATCATGTGTAGATATGATTACCCCCATTATGGGAAAGGTGATAAGATAAATATTTATGTGATACAAATTTAAGATTCATATTTTATTGTGAAATGAGTTATTACCAAACTAGTCTACATTTACTAAGTACCTAGTTGGTCTTATTCAAACTACTCTTAGGCTCACTTAGAGAGGCATATTACTTTTTGTCTCACCTCATATGGACTCAACATGTGTCTCAATGCTTGTTCATAGAGTCTTACATGTATTTCAAATTTAGAGGGGTAGTTATAGTTTCACTCCTACCTTCTTATTGTTGGTGTAAATAGGAAATTTTCCTAACTAGTTATTAGTGGGGTCCTATTTACATGTTAAGTCCACTTAGGTCCTAGAAATATTTAAGTTGTTTAGATAATATTTTATATTTTTAGCTTTTATTTAATATTAGATTCCTAGGTCATTCAATGATAATTCATGTCATTTAATAATAATACAAGTCATTTAATGTTTTGAATTTGGTGCTTCATCATACCTTGTCAAGATAAGCAAGGTTATTATACACTTTTGTAATATACCTCATCATCAAATTTGATAGATCTTAATATCAAGCAAGCTCATTTCTTGTATACTCTCTTGTAGAATATTTTCATTATTTTTGCAGGTGGTCTTGGGATATAGCTAATTTTTAGCTCCTATATGGTATCAAAGCCATGGCCATGCAAATTCCTTCTCAAATTGAGAGTAGAGTTATTGCCAGATGAAAGATCTTTGTTTTTTTAATTAAATTTTATTAGTCTCTTCTCTTGCATTCTATGATGATTTGGAGAATCATAAAAACTTGAAAAATACCAGATTTAGGGTGTCTTTTTTTGGCTTTGTATTGTAGGTTCATTTTGGAGCATTTTGGGTCAAAATAGACCCTTCCATTGAATCTAGAAAGCCCAAAACCCCCATTTTCATATAAAATACCTCATATTTTGAAGAAAATATATTTTTGGAGATTTTTTATTTTTTTGGGCGACTATCTTAAATTTGATGACCAAATGACCATCATGGAGGGATGTGTTAATTTTGATGATTAAATGACCATCATACCAGTGCTCAACTCACTCCACTAGCTTTTGTTCACATGGGGTGACTACCCGCCAACCATTAGGGGGCTTAATTTTGGCCCCTCAAGCTTTAATTAGGCAATTGTTTTTAGACCACCTAAACTTTTGACTTAGGTATCATATTTTAAAAAATGAGATATCATTGGAAAGTTGGTTCTGAGTACTTTCTAGTGGTTTAGGTATTGTTGTTATCAAATTTTACTCCTCAAATATTTTATTTCTATTTGAAGTTAGATCTCCCATCTCGACCTTCAAGCTCATAACATTTTGTATGAATCTTCATTTTTTATATTATCTTTGTGGCATCGGAAAAGTGTTGAGGAATTCTATCATTGTAGACATGTGATTTTTCTAGTTTCAACTCTAGGTATCATTTATTCATATTTTTGCATATTTTCATTTTGGTTAATTACTTATACATCCTAACTCTTGGGGATGTTATATCTTTTTAGGAAGGCTTCATTTGTATTATACATCATATTTAGGGGTTTTCATTTGTTGTAAAATGGTGTAGGAGCACCAAGTGCAAGTCATGCAATGAGGGGTTTTAGTTTGAGTTTTTGAAGGTTTTGAGTTTTTTGAAGGTAATAAGGCCATGTCAAGGCCATTTTTAGTGTTTTGGAGTCATTTGAGCCAAATTGTGCAAAAGATGTAAAAAGCTGCAAAATAATGCAAACTTGTAATGCAAAATTGCCAAATGTTGTTAAATGGCACATGAAGAGCCAATTGTCAAATTTGTAATAGGGATCAAGGGGTTTAGACATTGTAGGGTCCATTGGGGCTATCTAATAGCATTTGAATTGATTGGAGGGTCTTTGGATTCAAAAATGCAAAAAATGCATGTTTTGTAAAAGTTGTCATATTGGAAGTACAAAAAAACAAGTTTTTGGGAAGGCCAATAGTCAAACAAATCAAAAGAAAGCTTTGTACGTTGGGGTAGTTAGATTTGGAGGGAAAAAGGATTTATATGGTTGTAAACATCGATGTAGAGTCTCTCTTGAAGTTTTGAAGTGAAAAATCAATATCATACCCCTGGTTTTCTATGATTTTATTGTTAAATTGCCATTTCCAACCATTGTATGGTATCACACAATAGCCTATTGCTCTTGAAGTTTATAAATTAAATAGATATCTATGTAAACATAAATCTACAAGTGGTTTGAGCCTTTCATATTAAATTTGAGGGATTTTGTGATATATTTTCTAAGACAGATCTGTTAACCCTATTTTGGAGGGTTTGAAGGTCTTAAACATGAAATTTTGACCCATTCCACTGACTGTAGTTTCTAACTTGTTGTGCAGGAGCACACTAAGGTGCCAAATTACAAGCACATTTTTGATGTGTTGTTTTAAAATCATTTTGTTTTGTTATGCTGGGTCTTTAGCACCTTTTAGTTTGTGTTTGGGAACCTTTTTGGTTCATTGGGAAAAGTTGAATAAATTAGGAAATGTTTTGGTGGCCATTTCCTATGTTTTTGTAAAAAGTTCGAAAACACACTGTGTTTTCAAACCGCGTGTTTTTTTGCCATTCTTGGTTAAAAACGTGAAACCTAATGAAACCTAACGGTTTTGGAGGCGTGAAAAAGACTCTTTCTCGACCTGGGAAGAGGTTGGAGACTTTTGATGTTGGAAGTTTCATGAAAATAGAAGAAAAACAGTGATTTTGTTGAATAAAGATATAGTGTTCTGTTTTGTTTTCTAGAAACAGCAATTAAATGAACTGAGTTAGGCATTTGGTTGTTTGTTACAGCATGTAGGGAAGTCATTTTAATCATACTTGTGGCTGTATAGTCAGTTAACTCATTGCTATTTCCTTTTCTTATATATATTGTGTTTTTTTGTTTTGCTGTTTGACTGTTAAAAAAATCAGAAAAATGGAGTTCTAGCCTATTTCCTGACCGTACCAAGCAGTATGGAGTTAGTAGGAACAAGGCTAGACTCCCCTTTTGTACATTATGTAAATAAAGAAGTCTTTAAGAGTGTTGGTGGCATGCCAAAAATCTTTTCTTAGGCGAGTTGTCTATCACTCAGTTAGGGAAAGATTATGCAAAATCTGTTTTCCATGTTGCAGGGGTGGTACATCTCCATTAAAGAAATGTGTATAGCAGTTGTTGGGGACCTTACAAGGCTCTGACAAGGGCAGGAGACATTATCAAATCACTTGGTGACTGGAGAAAGAGGACAGTCCTTTGTATGTCCAAGAAAAGACCTTAGAAACCCTAAGTCTTGTATAAATTCTGTGTTAGCCTTGTGTACGGCCTGAAAAGGTCCTAAACCATAAAAATATTGAAGTGTTCCAGATTTGAGAAAGGGTGACAGAAGCAGATTTGGCTTGATAAGGTGAAGGAGAGGAGTGAGGAGTTTTTTTTCTTTGTGTAAAGAGGCCTAATTCTTGTAGCCTCTCCAAGCCCTAAGCTAGGGTATGAAGAAAGCGATGGAAGGAAGGAGTTTTGAGCTTGTGCAAGAACCTTCACTTGATTTTTTTAAAGCTTTCGAAACCCATGCACACCCCTGTATGCAAGTTGGAAGATGATAGGAGTTTTCTAGTCTTTATAAGAACTAAGGGCTAGATGGAGTGTATGAGGAAAAGCACCAAGAACTAATTGATGACAGCAAACTGGAAAATAAGCACCAAGAACTGTTTAGCAGCAGCAAACTGGAATTGATAGCAGGGTTGGCAAGTGACCAGGGGTGCCTAACAACTTTTAGGACCTATAGGTTGAATGGTGGAGTGAAACACCAAGGGGTTATCTATTGGAGACCCAGAGCATTGAGATTGTGATTATCTCAGTCCAACCTTGTTTCTATCAGATTGGTATCAGAGCAGCAAAAGATTTGGGAAAGCAGCTTATATGTCTGAAGTTGAGTCCAGTGAAACCCCAACCATGGTGACAAATGCACAATTAGCCAAGAAGGTTGAAGAACAGGAAGAGGACAACAAGTCTCTGAAGGAAAGAATTGAGCAATTGGAGAAGGCATTGAATAATGCAAGGCTGGAAGGGATAGTGCCAAAAGAAGAAGAGGTTGCAGAGGAAGACAAAGTCCCTGAACCTAACCTTGTTCTCGAGGAGGAGCCTTTCTTGAAGGCATTAAAAGCCCTGAGTGGAAAAGGACTTGAGGGTGTACCACTATTCCATGGAAAGATGGATCCTGATTTGGTCTTGGACTAGATAGATGGAATGGAGAATCACTTCGAATGTGATGGAGTTACAGAAGCACAGAAGGTGAAGGTTGCAAAATCAAGGTTGAGAGGATCAACTCTAACATGGTGGAAGTTTATTCAGACTGAGAGGGAGAAAGAAGGCAAGTAGCCCATATCAACCTGGAAAGGAATGGTTGCTAAAGTGAAAGAAGCCTATATGCCAGATGATTATGAGATCCAACTCCACAAGAAGAGGCAGAGTTTAAGACAAAAAGATCAAGATGTCAACACTTACACTGAAGAGTTCTAGAAACTTTGTTTGAGATCAAATGTGGCAGAAGATGAGACCCTAAAAGTGGCTAGGTACCTAAATGGATGAAGTGGAATATATAGGAAGAGATGGCTTTGCTTAGCCCCAAGACAGTCCACCAATGTTATCAACTGGCTATTAAGATTGAAGAAAGGAATAAAAGGAAGCATGATCAGTCCTCTAAGTGTAGAGGAAGAGGCAGAGATCAAAGAGGACAACATGGAGGTTACCAAGGAAGAGGTAATGAACAAGATCAAAGGTGAATCAAGAAACTACTTGACATGGAAGTGAAACATCATCAAAGAGGAGGATTTAATAGAGGAAGGACCTCAAAGGGGTTTCAAGCAGGAGGAAGAAGGCTGAAATGAAATGCTGTTTCACTTTGCCTGCATGAGATGCTATCAACATGTCATTTGAGCCATGCGACACTTAGGTGCCTGGAGAAAGCTTCATCTAGCAATGAGAAAAGAGTAGCTTATGCACAAGAGGACACCATGAGTGTAAAGACACCTGAGATCAGTCACATAGAATCAGAAGTAGGTGAAAATTTGATGTTCAACAGGGTTTTGATCAGGCAACCAGTCAAGGAAGAACCCAAGCAAAGGAGAGCTTTGTTTAGAGCAAGGTGCAAGATATTGGGAAAGGCATGCAAGGTTATTGTAGATTCTGGTTCTATGGACAATATCATCTATGAGGAGGCAGTAACTAAGTTAAAATTGCAGAAGGTACCTCATACCAATCCCTATAAAGTCACATGGTTGAACAAAGGGTAGAGTGTATTAGTGAATGAGCAGGTTACAGTGGAATTCTCAATCGGAGGCTACAAAGAAAAGCTGATTTGTGATGTACTGCCCATGGATGCATGCCATCTTCTTCTTGGCAGGCCATGGAAATATGATAGAGGTGCTGTATATCATGGAAGGGAGAACACCATAGAATTCAAGAAGGATGGAAAAACCTTCAAGCTGCAATCATTGATTGAGGATGATGAAGGGCAGTCCAAGGTTCCTAATATCATGTTGAGCAGTGCTAAAGAGTTCATCAAGGATCTACACCAAGGGAATGAAGGATATGTGATCATGATGCAGCCCAAGGAAGAGGGAAAGGCTGAAAGGACAGAGTTACCAGCAGCAGTCCAAAACTTGCTTGACAAATACAAGAGCATAGTGAGTGATGGAACACCAACAACTCTACCACCCAAGAGAGCAATAAGTCATCAAATTGACTTCATACTTGGAGCCTCATTGCCTAACAAGGCAGCATACAAGCTTACCCCTGAGCAGAACCAAGAGGTGGCAAGACAAGTGGAAGAATTGCTGAATCAAGGTCTAATTCAAAAGAGCATCAGCCCATGTGCAGTCCCAGTTGTTTTGGCAACAAAAAAAGGAGGTAAATGGAGAATTTGTACTGAATCTAGAGCAATTAATAGGATCACCATTAGGTATAGATTCCCAATACCTAGAATTGAAGATTTAATGGATTGCCTTGGAGGTGCAAAATTTTACACTAAGCTAGATCTTAAGAGCGGTTATCACCAAATCAGAATTAAGGAAGGTGATGAATGGAAGACAACTTTTAAGACAAATGATGGTTTGTATGAGTGGAAAGTGATGCCATTTGGCCTCTCAAATTCCCCTAGCACATTCATGAGATTAATGAATGAGGTGCTTAATGATTTCACAGGGATTTTTGTGGTAGTCTACTTGGATGACATACTGATTTTCAGTAAGACAGCAGAAGAACATTTGAAGCATGTAGAGATGGTACTCAAAAGGTTGCAAGAAGAACAGTTGGCAATCAACCTTGAGAGGTGTGAGTTCTTCAAACAAGAGCTTGTGTATCTAGGCTTTGTGGTATCTCAAGGAACGTTGAAGATGGATCCAAGTAAGGTAGAATCTATCCTAAACTGGCCTACACCAACCACAGCAACTGAGGTAAGGAGTTTTCATGGTTTGGCTCAATTTTATAGGAAGTTTATAAGAAATTTTAGTGGTATATGTGCACCAGTGTTAGATACAATCAAGGGTGGTCAGAAAACAAAGTTTAAGTGGACACTAGAGGCTGATAAAGGGTTTGAAAAGTTGAAAAAAGAAGTGGCAACACAACCTATCTTGTTATTGCCTAGTTTTGATAAATTGTTTACAGTTGAGCGTGATGCAAGTGGAGTAGCAGTAGGAGGAGTCCTTAGTCAAGAAGGTAGGCCTGTAGCCTTCTTTAGTGAAAAAATCAATGAAACCAAGCAAAAATACTCCACATGTGATCTGGAACTCTATGATTTAGTGCAGTCCCTTAGGAAATGGAGGCATTATTTGCTGCCCAAAGAGTTTGTGGTTTTCACGGATAACCAAGCACTCAGTTATATCAATACCCAGGAGAAGTTAAGCAATAGGCACTTGAAATGGATGGAGTACATCCAAGCTTTTACATTTACCATTAAACACAAGAAGGGGCAGCAAAACAAAGTGGCAGATGCATTAAGCAGGAGGATGTTGACAGTCCAAGAGATACAACTGAAAAGCATTGGATTGGAAAGTTTTAAAGATCTCTATGGTGAGGATGAAGATTTATCAGAAGCCTACAAGGTATGTTCAGATTTTGCAAATCATTTTCATAGTCAATATGCTGAGTATACTCTACAAAATGGATTGTTATTCAAGGGCAATTTGTTATGTGTCCCAAGAGGATCAATGAGGGAAAATATGATCCAAGAGAAACATAATGGCAGTCTTAGTGGACATTTTGGAATAAACAAAACCTTAGAGTTGGTACAAAGATTTTATTACTGGCCTAAACTAGCAAGAGATGTTAGGAGAATACATTGTGAGCGATTGTGTTGTTGCATAAAAGCGAGGAGCTAGCAATGTTGGATTGTATCAGCCTTACCCTATTTCTAACGAGACCATGGGAGTGTGTGAGCATGGATTTTAATAGTGGGTCTTCCCAAGACTAAAACTAGTTTTGTGATGTTTTTGTGGTTGTGGAGCGGTTGGCAGATGAGTCATTTTATTCCATGCAAGACTACACATGATGCAAGTTACATTGCCCATCTTTTCTTCAGGGAGATAGTAAGAATCCATGGATTTCCATTGAGTATTGTTTCTGACAGGGATGTGAAATTCATGAGTCATTTTTGGAAAACATTGTGGAGCAGATTAGGAACTAATTTGTCATTTGGATCAGCTTACCATCCTCAGACTGATGGTCAAACAGAGGTGGTTAACAGAGTGTTAGGTAACCTATTGAGGTGCTTGACAAAGGAATATGGACAGACCTGGGATATGGTGATTTCCCAAGCTGAATATGCATATAATGATAGTGTGAACAGAACTAGAGAGAAAAGCCCATTTGAAGATGTGTATGGGATGCATCCAAGAGGAATTTGTGAGCTCAGAGACCTTGGAACAATGGAGAATAGAAGTGGACATGTAGAATATTTCAGTCAAACCATGAAGGAGATTCATGAGCAGGTTAAGAAGACAATCACAACAGCAACACAAAAGTTGATAGATAAAGTTGATGAATCAAGGAGAGATGTGCAGTTTCAAGTGGGTGATTATGTGATGGTTCACCTCAACAAATCCAGATTGCAGAAGGGGATGTCCACCAATTTGCAAATGAAGAGAGTAGGACCATGCAAGGTATTGGCCAAGTATGGCAAGAATGCTTACAGGGTGGAGTTACCATCAGATTTAGGCATATCTCTGGTGTTCAACGTTGCTGATTTGATCAAATATAAGGGCACAGTCAATGATGAGGTTCAGAACAGTCATGAGGTATTCAAGGACATCACTAATGTACCCCTACCTAATCAAGAGCAGCTTGAGGCAGAGCAGATCTTAGAGTCCAGGGTGAAAAAGTCTACAAGGCACAAAAACTACATGGAACACCTTGTCAAGTGGAAAGGCAAACTTGAATCTGAGGCTACCTGGGTTGAAGAAGCAGATTTCAAGAAGCACAGGATTGATTTATCACTGCTATCTCCTCAAGTTCATTGATCTTTGTGCTAAGAGGGGGAGAATGGTGCAGGAGCCCCTGCCAAGGTGCCAAATTACAAGCACATTTTTGAGGTGTTGTTTTAAAATCATTTTGTTTTGTTATTTTGGGTCTTTAGAACCTTTTATTTTGTGTTTGGGAACCTTTTTGGTTCATTGGGAAAAGTTGAATAAATTAGGAAATGTTTTGGTGGCCATTTCCTATGTTTTTGTAAAAAGTTCGAAAACACACTGTGTTTTCAAACCGCATGTTTTTTTGCCATTCTTGGTTAAAAACGTGAAACCTAATGAAACCTAATGGTTTTGGAGGCGTGAAAAAGACTCTTTCTCGACCTGGGAAGAGGTTGGAGACTTTTGATGTTGGCAGTTTCATGAAATAGAAGAAAAACAGTGATTTTGTTGAATAAAGATATAGTTTTCTGTTTTGTTTTCTGGAAACAACGATTAAATGAACTGAGTTAGGAATTTGGTTGTTTGTTACAGAATGTAGGGAAGTCATTTTAATCATACTTGTGGCTGTATAGTTAGTTAACTCATCGCTATTTCCTTTTCTTGTATATATTGTGTTTTTTTGTTTTGCTGTTTGACTATTAAAAAAATCAGAAAAATGGAGTTCTAGCCTATTTCCTAACCGTACCAAGCAGTATGGAGTTAGTAGGAACAATGATAGACTCCCCTTTTGTAAATTATGTAAATAAATAAGTCTTTAAGAGTGTTGGTGGCATGCCAAAAATCTTTTCCTAGGCGAGTTGGCTATCACTCAGTTAGGGAAAGATTGTGCAAAATCTGTTTTCCATGTTGCAGGGGTGCTGCATCTCCATTAAAGAAATGTGTATAGCAGTTGTTGAGGACCTTACAAGGCTCTGAAAAGGGTAGGAGACATTATCAAATCACTTGGTGACTGGAGAAAGAGGACAGTCCTTTGTATGTCCAAGAAAAGACCTTAGAAACCCTAAGTCTTGTATGAATTCTGTGTTAGCCCTGTGTACGGCCTGAAAAGGTCCTAAACCATAAAAATATTGAAGTGTTCCAGATTTGAGCAAGGGTGATAGAAGCAGATTTGGCTTGATAAGGTGAAGGAGAGGAGTGAGGAGTTTTTTTTCTTTGTGTAAAGAGGCCTAATTCTTGTAGCCTCTCCAAGCCCTAAGCTAGGGTATGAAGAAAGCGATGGAAGGAAGGAGTTTTGAGCTTGTGCAAGAACCTTCACTTGATTATTTTAAAGCTTTCGAAACCCATGCACACCCCTGTATGCAAGTTGGAAGATGATAGGAGTTTTCTAGTCTTTATAAGAACTAAGGGCTAGATGGAGTGTATGAGGAAAAGCACCAAGAACTAATTGATGACAACAAACTGGAAAATAAGCACCAAGAACTGTTTAGCAGCAGCAAACTGGAATTGATAGCAGGGTTGGCAAGTGACCAGGGGTGCCTAACAACTTTTAGGACCTATAGGTTGAATGGTGGAGTGAAACACCAAGGGGTTATCTATTGGAGACCCAGAAGCATTGAGACATATTCTTAATCCATCTCTTGTTCTGTAACTTGTGGAATAGGTCTAACATGGTAGAATTAGGTGTTTGGATGATTTGTGAGAGAAAAGGTTAAAGTTTGATGAAATATTGATGACTGTCCTAATATATTTTATGTGATTTTTGACATGAAAATGGAGGTTTTAGACTAGGGTTTGATGAAAAAGAGATGTTAAAGGTTGTAGGATGAAATTTTGAGTATGTTCAGGTCTAATGGAAGGTGTTTGAAGCAGTGGCTAGGTGTGAGAAGTTCTGGAATAGGGTTTTTCAATAAACCCTCTTGAAAAAGCATAAAAAAGAAGGGTTTCAAGGTTAGGTATGTTGGAGGCCATACCATTGAGGAAAAAATGTGGAATTGGAGGTTTGGATACCTGGTTATTGCTTCCCAATTGTATTTTTGGTTTGGAGAAGTGTTTAGAGTAGGGTTGCTTTGGAAAAGTGACCTAATTGGTGTTTTAGGACAACGTTGAAGTCCAGGTTTGAAGAAGTTGCTCCAAAAGAGTTGTATGAAGTTTGAGATATGTTTTTGAAAATTTTAATGGGGATCTAGAAAGCCCTTTATATTGTTGGTTTGTTGAGTCTTTTGTGAGATAAGGTTAGAAAACTAGGTCTGCAAACCTACAAGGAAAGAGTAAGCTTGTGTGAGAAATCACCCTTGTTAGGGTTTTGAATATTTAAAAGGTGTTGAGATCAATTGAATTTGTGTTGATTGGTTGAGTTGTTCCCTGCTCTACATCAGTTGGTATTAGAGCACAATTATTAGATATTTTGAAGGTGATTGGTTGAAGTTTGCATAGAAGAAGGTTGGAAGTTGTAAAGACAAGATGCCTCCTAAGAATGTTGGTGCTGCTAGAGAGTTGCAGGAGTTAAAAGAGAAACATGCCAAGCTATTGGAATCTCATAATGATATTTTAGCAAGGCTTGCAGCCTTGGAGTCAAATCAAAGAAGAGGGGAAAAGTTGGGTGATGTGAGTGAAATAGAAGAAGAGGAAAAGGAAGAGTATGCAGATATGGAAGAAGAATTAGACACTGAAGATTAGAGAATGACTAAATTGCTAAATGCAGTCAAAGGTGATACACATAAGGTCAAAGTTGAATTACCCATGTATGGTGGAAATTTGAATGATGAAGAGTTACTTGATTGGATTGCAACCATGGATAATCACTTTGAGTGTGAGGATGTACCTGATGATCAGAAGGTAAAGATAGTAAAGAAAAAGTCAAGGGACATGCATAGTTATGGTGGGACTATGAGTAGGCTGAGAGGAGAAAGCAAGGAAAAGAAAAGATAGTTTCATGGGACTGGATGGTTGCAAAACTTAAAGGTAAGTTTCTTCCTAAAGACTTTGAAGTCCAATTGTATAAGAAGGTCCAAAATCTAAAACAAAAGGAATTGGATGTTAAAACTTACACTGATGAATTCTATAAGTTGAGCATAAGGTCAGGTAGACAAGAGGACGAGGTTGAGAAAGTTGCTAGGTATCTTGGTGGTCTTAGATTTAACATTCAAGATGAATTTGGCTGTGACAAATCCAAGATCTATAGAAGAATTTTTTCAGTTAGCCATTAGGGTGGATGAAAAGTTAAAAAGGAGACAAGATAAGTCCATTAGAGGTAGAGGCAAAAATCAAAGAGGTAGAGGAACCTTTCATACTTCAAAGCAATCAAATGAAGAACAAGAAGGTGAAGGCAAAGGTAAGGAGAAAAGTTTTGATTTCAGAGGTGGATTTAGAGGCAGGTTTGGAGGGGGTAGAAGTGTAAACACATTTGCAGGAATATGCTACAATTGCAATGAGTTTGGGCATCCATCATACAAGTGACCTGAAAAGTTTGGTGCTACTTCAAGTGGGAGTGAAAGAAGAAGTGATAAGAGGGTGCAATTGGTCCAAGAAGAAAGTGAAGGTGAAAACTCTCCTAGCCATCTTACTGCTCTAGAGGTAGGAGAATCATTGATGCTGAGAAGACAATTGTTGAAGACAACCAAAGAGAAGGAACCAATGCAAAGAAGGAGTTTGTTCAAGACCACATGCAAGTGTAATGGTAGGTTATGCAAAGTTGTGATATATTCTGGTTGCACTGGCCATATGGTGTCTAGTGAAATGGTAGATAAGTTGAATTTGGTGAAAGTACCTCATGAATCACCCTATAAGGTATCATGGTTAAATGAAGACTAGTCACTTCTAGTTAGAGAACATGCATTTTTTGAGTTTTAGATTGGAGGGTACAAAGACAAGGTACTTTGTGACATTTACCCATGGAATGTTGCCATCTATTGTTGGGAAGGCCATGGAAATTTGATAGGAAATCCCTTTATGATGGTAGGGAGAACACTTACACCATTAGGAAGGATGGAAAGGTTTTTAAACTAACACCATTGTAGGAGAGTGATGAAGGAAAGGGTAAGGCTACCAAGATTATCATGTTTGTCAAGAAGGAGCCTATGAGGCTTGAGGATGACAAAAACAAAGAATGTGCAACCACTCTAAGGCTTAAAGAAGTTGAGACAACAAATAGAAGGGATAGAGAGAATGTGCAAAAAGTGAATGTGAAGGATGATGCAATCCTGATTGGGACAATTCTCTATCCTATAGTTACAAAAGGAATGGAAAGGCAATCACATTTTTCCATAATAGAGAAACATGAGCCTGACAAGTAAGGTTGAATAGGGGTTCTGAAGGTTGAAGACATTAAGCATGAAATGGAGGTGACTGGAAAATGAAGAAAAGGTGTTTGGAAAGATCCAAATGATAGTTACAAACATGAAATAGAGATAAAGAGGGAACCATATGGTAAGTATTTGTTTGCAGGGGTTCAAGCAAGGAGAGAACTAGTTGCAGATGCAAGGAATGAGCAATGGCAAGGAGCAAACAAGTTAACTAGTGCAAGGTATGATGCAAGAGTGCAACAAGAGATTCCATGGAGGAATTTTTTAGTCTGTAGAGCATGTAGAAGGCAAGGAGAAGCTGAGAAGAAGCATGAAGACCTCATGGGACATGGGTTCTTTTTCTAGGTTGGTTGTATGGTGCAGGAGCACCAAGTGCAAGTCATGCAATGAGGGGTTTTATTTTGATTTTTTGAAGGTTTTGAGTCTTTTGAAGGTAATAAGGCCACTCCAAGGCCATTTTTAGTGTTTTGGAGTCATTTGAGCCAAATTGTGCAAAAGATGTAAAAAGTTACAAAATAATGCAAACTTGTAATGCAAAATTGCCAAATGTTGTTAAATGGCACATGAAGAGTCAATTTTCAAATTTGTAATAGGGATCAAGGGGTTTAGATGTTGTATGGTCCATTGAAACTATCTAATAGCATTTGAATTGATTGGAGGGTCTTTGGAGTCAAAAATGCAAAAATTGCATGTTTTGTAAAAGTTGTTGTATACACCTAAAAAAATGGTCACATCACAATAGTCTGGTAATTAATTAAATATTTTTAATATTTAATTAAATCTCTGAATTCAATTTGTGTATAAATAAATCTAAAATAATTTTTATATATATATATTTTTGAACATATCTATATTCCCATGTTTGCATTCTTTCATGGGGGGTGGTGGGATTAAATATATTATTCATTTTTCATTTGTATCAATAAGTTTAATCTTTCTTATCCATTCTTAATTAATTAAATAAACATTATGATTTATTTATATTAATTATCATATAATCTTGGCTGAATTCTTCATTCAAATAAAGATTAAATATTCTTCTCTTCTAAAAATCCTCTAAATTCCATTCACAATTAAATATTCCAAATATTTAATTAATTCTTCTAAAGTCTATTCGCAATTAAATATTCCAAATATTTAATTAAATTCTTCTAATGTCCATTCACATCAAATATCTCAAAAATATTTTAAATCCTCAAACTCACATAAAATTTAAATAAATTTATTTATTTAATTTGGATTATCTGCAACAACCGTGAAACAACTTCAAAACATAAAATTAATTTCTCTATTTCTGAGCAAAGTTGTTCCCGTGGGTTGAAGACAAACCTCCATTCTTCTCTCCAACCTCCCAAAATCTTCCATCTTCCTCTCAACCTCTCCATCTCTCACCATTCAAATTTACCAGACAATCTCACAGCTTGATCTTTGCCTGTAAAAATCTATAAAAAGGACTGCCGGGTCTTTGAAAACAGAGAAGCTTTTGTACAGGAAAACTATAGCCAATTTGCAATAGCATATCCTTTTAGCATCCATAGCCTCTAGAATCATAACATAGCATAGCTTAGCATATTAGCATTCCATATCATGGACTATCATCCTCATATCATAGTTTCAATAGCATTCATAATCCACAACCCCTGTGCATAATCTACAACCACTGTGCATATCCGTATACCAACATTTCACTCCACCAACATATAGGATAGAGAAGTACTCTCCCTTTGCATACTCGTTCTACAGGTTGTCATTCTGAGAAGCTTTGCTTACACAATCTAAGAGCAGCAACTTCAAGCAAATCACTGGAGATAGAGGACAATGGAATGACTCTGAAGAAGCTCTGTTTGAACCTTTTGATTTCATTTTATTTAGCTTTCTTTAGTTTAATGTTGCATTGGTGTGTTTTTGTTATCTTATTTTGATACTAACATTTCCCACACATAGTTGTCATATTGAAAGTGTAAAAAAATAGGTTTTTGGGAAGGCCAATAGTCAAACAAATCAAAAAACAGTTTTGTACATTGGGGTAGTTAGATTTGGAGGGAAAAAGGATTTATATGGTTGTAAACATCGATGTAGAGTCTCTCTTGAATTTTTGAAGTGAAAAATCAATATCATACCCCTTTTTTGTGACTTTACTGTTAAATTGCTATTTCTAGCCATTGCACGGTATTGTACAATAGCCTATTTCTCTTGAAGTTTGTAAATTCAATAGATATCTATGTTAACATCAATCTACAAGTGGTTTGAGCCTTTCGTATTAAATTTGAGGGATTTTGTGACTGATTTTCTAATATAGGTCTGTTAACCCTATTTTGGAGGGCTTGAAGGTCTTAAACATGAAATTTTGACCCATTCCACTAACTGTAGTTTCTATAACTTGTGGAATGGGTCTAACATGGTAGAATTAGGTGTTTGGATGATTTGTGAGAGCAGGGGTTAAGGTTTGATGAAATATTGATGATTATCCTAGTATATTTTATGTGATTTTTGACATGAAAATGGAGGTTTTGGACTAGGGTTTGATGAAAAAAAGATGTTAAAGGTTGTAGGATAAAATTTTGAGTATGTGAAGGTCTAATGGAAGGTGTTTGAAGTAGTGGCTAGGTGTGAGAAGGTTTGGAACAAGGTTTTTCAATAAACCCTCTTAAAAAAGCATAAAAAAAGGGTTTCAAGGTTAGGTATGTTGGAGGTCGTACCACTGAGGAATACTTGTGGAATTGGAGGTTTGGATACCTAGTTGTTGCTTCCCAATTGTAATTTGTGGTTGGAGAAGTGTTTAGAGTAGGGTTGCTTTGGAAAAGTGACCTAATTTGTGTTTTAGGATAGTGATGAAGTCTAGGTTTGAAGAAGTTGCTCCACAAGAGCTATATGAAGTTTGAGATATGTTTTTGAACACTTTAATGGGGATCTATAAAGCCCTTTAGATTGTGGGTTTGTTGTATTTTGTGAAATGAGGTCAGAAAACTAGGTCTGCAGACCTACAAGGAAGGAGTAAGCTTGTGTGAAAAATCACCCTTGTTAGGGTTTTGAAGATTTGAAAGTTGTTGAGATCAATTGAATTTGTGTTGATTGGTTGAGTTGTTCCTTGCTTTGCATCATTGAAGGTTTTAGTCTTTATAATATTGGAGATCTATTATAATCTCATAATGGTGTTCTCATTTTATCCTTCTATGATTATGTTGAAAAGGAGAAACTATAAACATTGGAGAGATGCCATCATAAAACATATCCATTAGCTTCATATGTTGCCACATATGTATGGTCTTGTTCCCCCTCTAGGTACTGCTAGTAAGAAATTTTATTGGAATTGCAAAAGGGATCATGTCTTAAGAGTTATTTCTATGCACGTAGATGATGAAATTTTGAATGCTATTGTTCATTTTGAGTGTCCTCATGTTCTTTGGACTAAAATTTAGGAGATATATGGAGATAATGATACTCAACCATTCCTAGATGACCTTGTGTCTTAATTTCATCACTTGCAATGATTCTTTTAGACTTTAAACTTTTTGGAACAAATAATTTCTAGACTTGCAATTTTCATAGATTCTCATGTCACCTCGCTCTTCTGATCATCAAAACCAATTATAGTTTTGACATGTAGAGATTGTTGACTTCCCAATATTTGATCTAGATTTTTAGTACTCTTTCCAAACTTCATCAATAGCTATTCATTCACTTTCTCAAGCTCTTTTCTTATTGTCACAATTTCTACTTTCAACTTCTCACAATCCTTGTCTCTTGATAGAAACTTTTTGGTTAGAACTTATTTAATCCTTTTTACTTCTTTTGTCTAGGTCTTTAGATCAACAATCATCTTTTCTTCTTTCTTCAAATGTTGAGATACTTTTTCTTTAGCCATCACTTCTTTTGAAATTCTATTCTTCAACATTTTGATTTCTTTTCCAGCACATATCAATTCTTCCACAAGATCTACTTCATCTTCATTGTTTCTAGAATCTATTTCTACATCTCCTTTAGTAGATTCAAAAGCCATGAAAGGAAACTTTTCTTTTTCATCTCTGAAGATATCTTCATCATATTCTTCTTTAGTAGAGTAGGGTAAAATCACAAAGTTGTGTCACACTTTCGACCAACTAAATGGTTCTGAGTGAACTATTTCCAGGTGGAGGGTGATCCCACAATACCGGTTTACAATTTTTGGCCAGACTGGACACTGAAATGATTTTTTAAAACTAAATCTTCACTTTTGGGCACCTATAGCGGCTAAACCATGAGGAATTTGAAGATGATGCAAACTAGTGATTTGTGAAATTTTTTCAATAGATTCTAAATATATATTTTTCAAAATTTTTGGAATTAGATTGCACTTTTTTCTCCATCTCCTTCGAAAACTAGTTTTTATCAGTAAACACCATTTTTAAGGAGTGATGCTCACCGTATACAACATAAATTTTTTTCATGAAGGATAAAATTATAACTTTTTCAAATCTATATTTGTAACTATAATATCTAGCACTTTCATTTGGTTTCATAGTGTTTTATTGAATATTTTTTCCTTAATCAAGTTTCAAAGTCAAACTAATTACAATTCAGACATAGGCGGACTACATACAACATAACTTTTTGTATGTATCAAAATCCAATTTTTTTGGATTTAAATATCAGATAATATTTTCAATTTTTTTAATTTTTCCACATGTGTAGAACAAAGATCTTGATTTTTAGTGAAAAACCTGCATTCACAAGAAATAAAAAAAAATATAATAATAAAATTAAATTTTATTTAAAATTATACTTTTGGGAAGCTTATAATAAGGACTACATACTTACAATTTTTTTTTAAATGAATTCATTTGATCCCTGAAAAGGTAAATCAAAAGTGGTTTTTATGATTTTGATATGTAAAGGAGACTTCAGGTATTAAAACTAGTGGGGTTCTATCAAAAGGTTTGATATAAGGTGGTTTGATCAAATCCTTTAAATGAAACTTTTCAATAAATCATTATATTTTCTAAAAAATATGATTTTAGCAAAAAAAATAGGATCTCCTAGAAATTGTAAACCTATTGTGGGATCACCCTGGACATGGTTCGGCCAGGAGATTTTCGATCGAAACCACATGATAATGACATGGTTCTGACATGGAAATATGTATTCAGATGGTATGGTTTCGACTGAAACAATTTTAGTAGAATACTTTTCAATTGGAACCAAGAATTATAAAATTTAAAAAAGGGGGCCCACCCCATTTTTGCATGTTTGGACGGAAGTGTTGAGTGCAAGACAAAGTTGGATGAGCTAGGATTTCAACATTGATAAAAAGAAAACAAACAATATTTTTCAAATGCATTTCTCCTCCTCTTGTTTGGCATTTTTTGTATGTGGTCTTGACGGGGTGTGCGTTGAAGTTTGCAAGTTTTCTCGTCTTTATTAGAGCTTAAATCTAATTGCTTCTGGATTTGATTGTGTGGTAGTATTTTTTCATCAACATTTCGGATCACACTCAGTGATCCATCATTAGGATAGAGAGTTGAAAAAGATCACACTCAGTGATCCATCATCAGTCTTTTTCAACTCTCTATCCTGATGATGGATCACTGAGTGTGATCCGAAACGTTGATGAAAAAAGACTACCACACAATCAAATCTAGAAGCAATTAGACTTAAATTCATATGGATTGTGGAAATCTAATTACATTGTTTGTTAGAGCTACAAGGGTTTTTGACATGTGTGGCGTTATTAGAGGCACATAGTAGTGTGACCATATGGTTGTTTGCATTTTTTGTGAATTAATTTTTTTTAAAGTTAGAATGGATGTGTAAACTTATTTTTGGCAATAAATTGTTAATTTGGCAACGAAGGTTGATATCTCATATTGTTGTTACATTGAACAATTTGAATAAATATGAGATTTTTAGTTTTGGTAATGAATAGAAAATAGAGCATGTATGTTGTTAGATTATTTATGGTTTCATCAAACCCTTGAATAGCAATGAGATTATGAATATTTAATGTTACATGAAACCCTCACAGAACTACAATATTCTAGAAAAGCAATACCCTAATTTTTTGTTTGTAAACTATTTGTGGAGGATAATGGTGTAATAGTGTATATGCAATAGTTTACAAACAAAAATACCCCCAGTATTTTGTTAATGGAGATGCATATAAAAAAATATTCTAGAAAAGCAATACCCTAATTTTTTATTTGTAAACTATTACAGATAAAAAATGAGGGTATTGCGCCATTATATGCCATTAATTTTTAAACAAGATATCCCATTTTAAAATGTCTAGATGAGAACATAAAATTGTACATACTTTCTCTTATAGTGGCTGCAAATCTATCTCATTTTAAAGCTTCTACTAGTGTACATTTGTTTTTGGCAATGAATATACCACTGTATTATTTGATAATCCTTGACAAGAAAACAATTTTTTTATCATTACATAAATAAATCTTTATCACCATCATTCCCCTTCAATGAACCTCCATATGGTGCTTAACAAAGACTTGTATCACTTGAAGCTCCACATGATTTAATACTTTCAATACCTCTGTTCATGAAGAAAAGGTACCTGCCCCTGTCTATTATAGACTTTGCGATTAACACTAACACCCAATGCTAATGTGTATAGCCATGGAAACACCATAAATAGGTGTACAACCCCTACACTTTTGATCTCAAGGAGCATCTTTTGGATGATCTTTTTATAGTCTCATATGATCATTATACTGTGAACAATGTCTCTCCCCTTTGGATTAGTCAAATGAGTGATTTCTTTAAGTTTTGCCTCACTGTCCTTTTATAATAATGAGTACCAGATTATTTCTCTTGAATCATTTCATGAACCATCTACTACCAAGATTGACTGAGCACATGAAATTTGTTAAAACATTTTGAACCTCTTGAAGATGAAACCAATTTTCACAATCTTCAACATCTATATACCTATACATAAAACTAAAATTGTTTTAATGGGACAACATTGTCACTAAATTTTGCAACAATGTTCCTAATGATAAATGTAGGTTGATACATGAGTTTCCCCCATTAGCTTATCCTACACCCTCATTATGGATTGATTGGAATTGGGTACATTAATTCCCATATCTACGTCTTCTTTGCCAATACCCTCAATCACCTTCATTTTAAACTTGTAAAATATTTACCTATGTGTATAGGACAGTGTGATTTATTATATTTTCTAATAAAGCATATAAGAAGATGTAAGAAGATGACACCTTTTCTTAAAAAAGAAAATGGAACCTTGTCTTAAAAAAGAAAATGGAACCTTGTCTTAAAAACAAATTTGTTGATATATATATATATATGTATGTATGTATGTATGTATGTATAGGATAGTGATATTTATTATGATTTTCTAATAAAGCATATGAGCAAATGGTACCTTGTCTTAAATTTTTTTTTTTGATATATATATATGCATGTATGTATGTATGTATGTATGTATGTATACATACATACATATATGTGTGTATGTATGTATACATATGTGTATGTGTGTATGTATGTATATACATATGTATATGCGTAGTGTAGAAAATTGTGCACTTTTGAAAAAAGAGGCAATTTCACACTTAATTTGGACCTATTTTGGCACCTTTGCATTAATTACCCTTTAAAATAACCATTTATAGGCTCCTACGACCCATTATTTCGGATCTTGAGGCTCATTTCACTCAAAAATCATATAAAATCACTTAAATCCCCGAAAATCTCAAAAACCCACCTCAAAAAGCTAAGGTGGGACTCATTCGCCACCTTGGGTGAATGAGTCCCATTTGGGGTCTTTTTCAAATTTGAGTGGGAATTCATCAATTTAATTCAAGTTTTTGGTGGACGTCGGCCTTTGAGATCTAAATAACGGTCAATTGGGTGTTGATGCCTATAAAAAGCAAGCTTCTAAGTCATTTTTCACAATCCAAGCATAACTCTAAGCACTTTGAGAAAGTATTTTCAAGAGTCAAGCATCAAGAGTCTTCAATCAAGCTTTCACAAGAGCATTCCAATTCCAAAAGTAAGCAAAGTTGAAGCATTGGAGCAACATTAAAGCATTTTTGTAGGTCTTCAAGCTCACTTTCAATCAAGATCTAGCATTTTCAAGGGTTGATCATGGATGCCCATGGTGAATCATGATGGATTCTAGGTTGGGGAGATGCAACTAGCCATCAAGCCAATCCTACAGACTTTTTTCCTAAGTGATTCCATCTTCCATTGTCACTCTCATTCAACCTAAGGAAGGTACAAGCATCATTAGAGCACACTTGGGATGATTAGAGATCATCACAAGTGAGTCATTCATCTTTACATTTCCATTATTGCATCATTATCTTGCACATTAGAATAGGATTACATCATCTTTTAGATTTCTTAGTCTTAGGCACACTTAAGGCAAGGGTTTTTATGCAAATTTCATTATTTCCATCAAGGTTTAATTACCAAACTAGGGGTTTGACATAGGTAAACCTCCCATTAGAAAATCAAGTTGAATTTTGTTTTGTAGCTGTTTTTCTCAAATTCGGATCCAGAACTCAAGTTGGAAGGAAAGGGCAGGTGTTGAAGTGCAGATCAGAGTTTTCAATTTCTAAACAAGTGGAACAAGACTGATTCACCAAGAGTGGTGAATGATTCCCACTGCAGCTGACTGCTAGATCTATTTGTAGATTATGATACCATTTTTCCTAAAATAGACTCCCATGCAAAAATTCGGATCTAGGATTGATTCACCTAGGTTGGCGAATGAGTCCCAGTAGGTCAAAAAGTCAAAATTTCCAAAATTTTGGAGCTATTTCCAATCATCATCAAGTTTCTAGGTGCACACCTTCTATCTTGCATCTTTCTATTTTGCTTTGCTTGCATTTCTAGGTCATTTAAATCAAGTTTGTATCGTATTAGGGTTTTATCTTGCATCTTGCATTTCATTGTCTTTTCCAAGTTTACACTTGGTGGTGAACCCTTCATTAGACATCATTCAATCCCTAGAATAATTCCTTTGCTATATTTCAATCTCCTTTGCATTGAAATATCAAGGGTTTGTTCTTTAGTGAAGAGCAAGAAAATTGTCTCTCCTTTTAGGTCCAAAACCCTAGAAGCGAAAGAGAGTACACAATTTTCATATTTTTATTTTTGGTGAGCTTGCAATTAGGACATTGAAATTCTGATTTGGAGTGCTTTTACATCCTAGATTTAGCTTGCATTGTATTAGGTTTTTTCATTGGTTAATTTGCATTCTAGGGTTTCAATTCTTGCATTAGTGAAAAGCTCATTTTGCTTGCATTTTTGCACTTAATTTAATTAAAAATTATTGAAAATTTGTATTTGCATCCTAGATCTAGGTCATACAACATAAAAAACATAAAAAATCAACCAAAAAATTTAAAAAATTCTGAAAGAAATCCCTACTAGGACTCATTCACCACCATGGGCAAATAAGTCCTAGTGCAAATTTTGAACAATTATTTACATAATTAAATTTCTAGTTTTTAAGCTTTTGTTTGCCTTTGTTACTTTTTTGTTTCATTTCATTTGTTTTCTGTTATACTATAATCATTAGAAATAACATTATTTACATTCATTAAAATTATGAATAGAAGTAGCTTTTTGCAATTTTCATTTTCAGCATTTAGATTAGACTGTGTATTAGACATAGATCAGAAAGCAAAACAAAAAACATTGCACTTAAACAAGCATAGATGTATAGATACCTAAGCATGTTAAAACCCTTCTTTAGCTTAACCTTCAAGCCTTTTATTTGTGATGACCTTGATATGTTAGATGAAGCCCTTGAGGACTTCACCTTGCAAGGTTCATCCACTAAGGCTTGTCTAAACAAACCTAAAAAAAGAGAAGTTCAACTTATTAACAAACACAAGCCTTTTAGTAGTGATGACTTTGACATGTTAGATGAAGCCCTTGAGGATTTGATCTCACAAGGCTCATCCACTAAGGCTTGTTATGAGAAACCAAAAAAAAGAGAAGTTAACGTCATTCAACCTCAACTTATCCTTTACCCACCTTTGCATAAACTGCAACCTAAAAACAAGCCTAAGTTTTCCCTTTACCCACCTAAGAATAATGTCTTGCAACAACTGAGCCATAATATTGTTGCTCATACATACAACACTAGAAATAATCCGCAACCACAACAACCAACCTCAACACCCTTGCCTTTGCCTAATCCCATTTTTCCTAGTGCTCCTCGTTTAACTTTGCATAGTGGGAAGGAGTATAATCTCGTTGAACAACTTAATAATACTCTTGCAAAGATATCCCTATGGGATTTAATTCAAAACTCACCAAACTATCCAGTATACTTCAAAAAACCTTACAACAAGTAGTGATGCCTCCTGGCACAAATGCAAATGATGTGGCAACTCTCATACAAGGAATGAATATAGTTAATGTAGACATAACATTTCACCAACATGAGTTGCCCCCTTTGGCATTGAGATAGAAAAATGAGGCCTTTATGATAATTGCTCAATTTAATAGAATAGGCATAAAAAGGACCATAGTTGATAATGGCTTGACCCTTAATGTGTGCAGTGCGAAACTCTTAGATAGGTTGTGAGTAGACAAATCAATGATGCAACCCAACTCTTTATCAATTCAAGGATTCAACAATGTAGGAAGACAACCGCTCAGTGTGATTACTTTACCTATTACAGTTGAAAAAGTTACCTTACAAACTCCTATTCATGTTATGCCTCATGACCTATCATACAATCTTCTTTTGAGAAGACCATGGATTCATGAGATGCATGTGGTGCATTCGACTCTTCATCGTATTATATAATATGTCTATGACAACAAGGTATTCCAAATTGAAATGGACCACAAACCTGGAAGTTTCTTACAAGTTGAAAAAGGAATGACAAATCCTTTCAAAACATTAATTTCAACATCCAACATATAAATTTTAAAAGAAGACAAGCAAGAAATGGAAACAATGTGAAATTATTGGATGATGATTGGGGTTCCTTGGAGTTCACACCTTCATTTATTGGGAGAATACATAATCACAAGAAAAGAAGATGACAAACAAAAGCAAACAATGGTCATGTCAACTCAGAACTTGGAAGAACACCCACAAACATCTAATTCATCTAATCTCGAAGAGGATACAAGTTATACAACAAACTTTGATGAGATATACTACCAACAACCACCAAAACCGAAAGAAATGGAAAAAATTAATGGGAGAGGTTATGAACTTGTGAAACAATTGGGTTACAATGGTAAAGGATTCCAAAAGAAAGAACAAGGCATTAAGGTTCCTATAGATCCTAACACACAAGAGACAAATATTGGTTTGGGATATTGTCCTAAAATTACACAAGCAACAAATTGACCATCGTTAAACATCAATACTATCATGTGCAAGCCAAAAATCAACCTCACTATGAAGCATCTTGAATTGCTTGATATGGATATACCACCATCATGGGAGTACTTTGAAGATGATGAAGCCTTGAAACAAAGGCTAGGAGTTTATGATAAACCATCTACTCCTCCTCACAAGGAAAAGGTTACATGTGCTATGATAAGCACTAAACAAAAAGATGGAGAAAAAGAGAGTGGCGAGACAAACATGAACAATGAAGAATATAATCCTGAGTTTCCAAGATCAAACACACTTCCTTTAGGGGAAATAGTGGATATAGCAATGGACATGAATGATAAAGAGAAAGCCATTAAGATAGGGAAGTTCCTTGATGATGAAGAACAAGAAGATCACACAATGTTACTCCATGACTTTCCCAAACTTTTTGCTTGGAAATATTTGGACATGCCAGGAATTGACCCTAAGATCGTAACACACAACATAGTCCTCATTGAAAATGCTAAGCATGTTAGATAGAAGATTCAAAAAATGAACCCTAAAATAGCCTTGATGCTTAAGGATGAAATTGAAAAACTCCTTGGTTTCATAAGACCTATAGATTACTCCCCATGGATCTCAAACATTGTTGCAGTCACAAAACCTGACAATCATATTAGGATGTGTACGAATTTTCATGATTTGAATAAAGCATCTTTAAAAGATGACTTTCCCTTCCTAATATTGACATGATAGTAGACTCGATTGTGGGACATGCTTTATTGTTATTCATGGATGGATTTTCTGGATACAATCAAATCTTCATCAACCCTCAAGATTAGTAAAAAACAACATTTACAACTGTTTGGGGAACATTTTGTTGGGTTATGATGCCTTTTGGATTAAAGAATGTAGGCACAACATATCAATGAGCTATGAAACTGATATTCCATGATTAAATACATAAGATTTTGGAAGATTACATTGATGACATTCTAGCCAAATCGTTAACAAGAAAAGACAATGTGAATGTCCTTCAGAAAATATTTGAGCGAATGTGAAAATACAACATGAGATGGAATCCAAAAAAAAAGTGTCTTTGGTGTAGATAGTGGGAAATTTTTAGGTTTTATCGTATCTCATAGAGGCATTGAGGTGGATACAAATAATATTGATGCTATCATTAACATGCCACCTCCTAAAATTTTTTCTCAATTGTGCACCTTACAAGGAAGAATTCAAGCCATTCGTCGTTTTGTCACATCTTTAGTTGATCAAACATTACCATTTACACATCTCCTCAAAAAGGATGTGCACTTTGATTGGAATGAATTTTGTAAACAATATTTTGAGAGTTTGAAGGAATACCTTGCAACTCCACATGTTTTACAACTTGCTATGCAAAACAAACCATTCATCCTTTATATAGTTGCATCGGCCCATGCTCTCGTAGCATTGTTGGCTCAATAAGACAAAAATGGTAAAGAGCATCCGGTCTATTACATTAGCGGAACCATGATAGATTATGATAAACGATACACAACAATAGAAAAAAAATGTTTTGCTCTTGTATCCGCTACTAGTAAATTGCAACATTACTTATTGAATGTGAAAATACGTGTGATGACAAAATTTGATCCCCTCAAACATATTTTCAATAAAATAGTTATCAGGATGTCTAGCTAAGTGGGTGATGTTATTGAATGAGTTTGACTTGAATTTTGTTTCGCAAAAATAAATTAAGGGTCAAACCTTGACCGACTAATTGGCTGGCACTCCTTCCCTGTTGGAATTACCTAGCAATGACTCTTTCCCCAACAATAATGTGTTGACAATTGAAACTAATAAATGGGAATTATAATTTGATGGATCTAAGTGTAGAACAGGCTTTGGTGTTGGGGTTATACTAATCCTGCCTGCAGGAAAGCCTATTCCCTTATCATATCGGTTAAACTTCCCATGTACAAAAAAAATTGCTGAGTATGAAGCATTGCTCACCAGGCTACGTGCTGCTTTAATCTTAGGTGCCAAAGACATTAGGATCTTTGGTGATTCACAATTAGTAATCAAACAAATAAATGAGACATATCAAGCAAAGCATGAAAAATTATCAAAATACAAGGATCTTACAATGAACTTGTTAGAGAAGTTTGAATCATTTACCATTGACAACATCCCATGAAAAGATAATCGAAATGTAGATACAATGGTGAGTGAAACTTATCTTATATCACCTCAAGCTCCTTCAAAGGATTTCACATTTACTATTCACCCAATCATAAAACCATCCATTGATGATAAACTTAAAGAAGTATTTGCAACAACCAAACAAGACTCAAGTGAATGGTATGATACAATATTCAACTATTTGAAAGATGGTACTGTTCTTGATCCCACAACAAAGAACACCTAATGTCGCTTGCAAAAAATAGCAACCAAGTACATCATCCTCATTGACGTATTATATAGAACATCCTTAATTGTATTTTTCTTAGATGTCTTAACAAATCTGAAATCCCTATAGCACTTGAAAAGGTTCAGGCCAGCGCCTGTGGAGGTCTATTTGGAGGGAGATCCTTAGTGCAAAAAATCATTCATATGGGATACTACTGGAGACATATGGAGAAAGATTGCTTTGTGTACATTAAGAGATGTCACAAATGTCAGGAACATAGCAATTTGATTCATGCTCCTGCTTCTGAGCTCTGTGCCCAAATTCCTATTTGGTCGTTCGTAGTGTGGGGACTGGATCTAATTGGAAAAATTTCACCACCTTCATCTGTTGGACATACGTTTATAATCACAACAAATTTTTTCACAAAATGGGTAGAAGCTATTCCTCTTCGATCCACAACTATTGATGTAATATGTCGCTTCATATTGGAACACATTATTGCTCGCTTTGGAATTCCTTCCACGTTAGTTCTCGCTGGAATTCACCTAGATAATGGAACACCATTTAAGAACAATTATGTGAAGAAATTCCTTGACACATTTAATATCCAATATCACTTTTCAACACCTTACTACCCACAATCTAACGACAAGCTAAAGCAACTAATAAGAATCTCGAACAAATCCTAAGAAAAATAGTAAATAAACATAACAAGGATTGGCACATGCAACTGATGTACACATTATGGGCTTACTATACTAGCATCAAAAAATACATTGGAAAAACTCCCTATAACCTTGTCTATGGTATCGAGGCAGTTATGCCCTTGGAGTTAAAAATCCCCAAGCTAAGGATTACTCTTCAAGGACTTATCAATGATGACACTTACAAACAACAAAGATTGCATCAGCTTGAGATGCTTGATGAACAATGCATTAACTCTCTTGAGCATCTTCAAGCCTATGCTAAGCAATTACAACGTAATTATAGTGATCATGTCATCCCTCGCGTATTTAGTAAAGGTGACTTAGTCTTGTATGAAAATCAATGAAATTCCAATGTCGACTTGATTGAAAAAGGAAAATTCAGTCCTAATTGGTTAGTACCCTACATAATGAACGAAAGCTATGGGTCCGGTGCATACACATTAACAAAAATGGATGGAACACCTATCATAGACCCTATCAATGCCACACATCTATGCCAGTATTATGTCTAATCCCCTTGAAGAGTATGAATGATAAGAAATGCTATTAGAGCTACTGGATTATATTCACATTGCTTCATTCTTGAAAAATAGTCATTTGTGTGTCTTGAACACTAAAGTGGTTATTTTTTTTTTTTTAAGTAATTGCTTTAGATTTCATGCTATTCAAGTACATCTTGTATGTTATGTTAGATTAGATCCTTATATGAATTTAATGTTCTTTAATTAAATCATAGGTGTATTTAATTTAGCATAACATACTTCATCACAATGCGACATCTAAGAGAAATTTTAATAAGTTTATGTTAGATCACATAAAACATGTTAAATCATGGAAGCATTCATTAAATAATCTTATAGAGGTTATTTAATTAATCACATTGACATTTAACATTCAAACATAAATAATAAAACATCAAGTGCTCATATATATATATATATCAAAGTTTTGTGTATATGTCATCAATATATAAAATACTACTGAGGCCTATGAGTACCAGATCCCTCAGGACCTAGTGGTCACATCTGTCTGGTGGCAATATGTCAGGAGACAGTATTGTGTGATCATGATCACAATTTGCTGAATGTACTAAGAGAAAACTCTAAGCCTCGTATCTATCCTAGGGCCTCCCGATGTGCTCTTGCTATTTGATCTCACTCCGCCTATAGCTTGGCTACCTTTGCCTCTAGTCTCTCAAACTCTGCTAGAGTCCAGGATGGCTGTACCTTGGGGGAAGCATCAACTCGATGGACATGCCTCCTCAAGCTCTCATACGCTGCCCGTAGTCTAATGTATGGCCTAAATGACTCTGGGTCCTAATCCACAATAGGTGGGGGCACATAGTCTGAGTCTGTGGCCTCCTTGTCGACTGATGGGGGAACTATCTCTACAACCACCTATTGATAGAGATCCTAAAAATCTCTCACAGATCCTCCAAGATAGAAACAATAAATATTTAGTACACATCATTATATATATATAAAGTGTAAGCACAAGCATGAAGTATAACAATAAGTAAAATATCATCACCTATATCCTTGGTAGGTTGTGTAAAATCAACCTCGTCATGTGAAAGAGGCATGGAGGATGTGCTAGCCTCTCCATGACTGTAGGTACTGGTGCCTACTGCAGTTGTTGCTCGTGATCTAGTCATACAAATGGGAGAGGTCTCTCCCCACTCATTCCTTGTTGGATCCTCATCTACTGCCTCATCACCCTCGCTCATGGATTGCTTCCCCTCCTTTTCCTCCTCCTCATCCTCCTCATCTCCTCTATCCTAGATGTCATAGTCAGGATCTACATCCTCATCGTAGTCCTCATCTATGACATCTGTAAATATGTCTACAGCCTTGTAGTGTGTCTCCTCGGCCTTGTCCTCTACCTCATCTCCCTCATCTAGGAGTGGTACTGCATCACCTATCAGCTCCTCCATAGGAAACACAAGAGTTGTTCATGATACTATCCATGACTCCTCAATGTCATCTGTGGCACCAACGTCATCTGCATTAGAGACTGGAGGTATATTGTGATCTGAGTACCAACAATCACTATGGAAAACATCCTTTATAGTGAACTGTTTAGAATCAACAGGTCTTCGGGCACTCCACACTAATCTCCTGAAGAAGGGTCATGCCCTGGGTGCTATATGCATCTATCCAAATTGTCACATGACCCGATCATAGTAAAAAGGACGTACTAGATAATCATGTCTGCCAATAAAAAATCTATCAAGTTGTAATCCCCTCATCTACCAAGTTTGATTTGGCCACTATAGCACAAGCTAATAAGGTCTCCAAAGGATCTTGTCCTCCTATAGTTGGTCAAATTGTACTCTCCAAAAGTGTAAATCACCATACTGCCAAAACCATCATAGAGGATAGTTGAAAGCCCGAGGATACCCCAAGGTTGTCAGACATGGGAAGTTAGTAGGTCTAGTACAAGTGATATGCTCAAGGCACCAAACTTGTAGAAGTGTATAGTGTACCATATTGTCCACCTCCCAAAAGAAAAATTGACCAAGATCATAATATAGGTGCCCTAGGATACAACACCCCCAGGTGTATACTATTTGGTGCTCTTCCATCCCTCGTATCAGGTGTATTAGTCCTCCCTCTAGGTGTACTCCCAGACTGTCTAGAATGAGTACTAATGCAACTGTAATCATCATAATTTGTCTAACTAGTGGGGCTCATGAATATACTAGTATAGATAGATCAATCCATGCCCTCACGCTCTCATCATGTAATGGTCCGCAAAGGCAATACTACATGTTAGATTTCATCTCCTGGAATGTTTGATTTTCTTGGAAATGTACTCTCTCACCCCGAATAGGAACTCAGAGGATGAGATGAATCCTCTAGCGCGATCATCATCTCGCTAGTTTGTAGATGGAATGCGCATGTATCAGCATCCCAACACTTTGCTAGTTCCATCAACATTGCATCATGGTACCTCATTGGGGGCATGAGGTACGCCCAATATAATCCAATAGTTTGTAATAGATTTGTATCTCCACTGAAAGAGTGGGGGCTAAATCTCTAAGAAGGCTTATGTGCTTGCCACCTAGACGTTCATGCGAATGGGTGGGCCACTAACAAAAAAGCAAAAATATGTCCTATAAGTAGACTAATATCCTCAAAATTTTCATCAATAATCATAAAAGTGTACTAAAGTCACTCTAGTTTGCTTTCCTAAAGGCCCTAGACAGTTTAGAACCCTTTTAGGAGACTTCATGAAGAAATGAGACACTTTGTGAAAATGTGCCAGGACACTTCGCAAACAAAATGGACACTTTGCAAAAAAATGGGACACTTCAAGAAGAAAAGGGGACGCTTTGTGATTTTTTTTCCAAGGCCCTAAATTAACCTATAAATGCATAAATATCATAAAATCATTGTGTAAGGACAAAGCGTAGGCAGAAGAATCAACTGACCTCATGATGACGCTCGCTATGTACTACTTGGTCTTGCAACACGTCTAGTCTCACATGCATGAAATCTCATCTACTAGGCATCTTTCACTCTTCTTCAATCACTTTCAAGCTACAAAAAGGTAAATGAAAAAGTAAGTTACAATTTACTTCACTTTTTGCTCTTATGTAAGTTAAAACTAGGGTTTTTACTACATTAGGGTTAAAAAATGTATATCATTCAAATCAACATAACAAGTGTTAGAGAGCCCCATTTTTGACGCCGTTTGTTGAGTTGGAATTTTGATTCTACTCTTGACATCATCCATTTTCTATCATTATGTGGCATGGTACTTGGAAATTCCCTATGATATGACTTACCTTATTCAACGTGGCTAGATTGTTACCTTGATTCCACCTCCGTAAAGCAAGCAGAATCAAGGGGGGGCATACATCTACCCTTGAATGCAATTTCTAGATAGAGATTTGATTAGAAGATTTTTAGACAAATAATGGATTCATGTTGTAGGATGCAGTTCCTAACATTGTGGTTTTGCAGATGACTATAGTGGGGGCTTCATTCTCTCGTATCATAATTGAACTTATATGTGTATCCATTTATGAAACAAAGGTCATCATTGGATTTCTTTAGCTTACATATGAATGTAGAGTCATATGGGTGCTAAAGTGGGGGCTAAATGTAGTGTAGAAAATTGTGCACTCTTGAAAAAGAGGCGATTTCACACTTTATTTGGACCCATTTTGGCACCTTTGCATTGATTACCCTTTAAAATCACCATTTATAGGCCCCTAAGTCCCATTATTTCAAATATCGAGGTTCATTTCACTCAAAAATCATATAAAATCACTTAAATCCCCGAAAATATCGAAAACCCACCTCAAAAAGCTAAGGTGGGACCCATTCACCAAGTGTGGTGAATGAGTCCCATTTGGGGTCTTTTTCAAATTTGAGCGGAAATTCATCAATTTAATTCAAGTTTTTGGTGGATGTTGACCTTTGAGATCTAAATAACGGTCAATTAGGTGTTGATGCCTATAAAAAGCAAGCTTCTACATCATTTTTCACAATCCAAGCATAACTCTAAGCAGTTTGAGCAAGTATTTTCAAGAGTCAAGCATCAAGAGTCCTTAATCAAGCTTTCACAAAAGCATTCCAATTCCAAAAGTAAGCAAAGTTGAAGCATTGGAGTAGCATTAAATCATTTTTGCAGGTCTCCAAGCTCACTTTCAATCAAGATCTAGCATTATCAAGGGTTGATTATGGACGCCTATGGTGAATCATGATGGATTCTATGTTGGGGAGATGCAACTAGCCATCAAGCCAATCCTAAAGACTTGTTTCCTAAGTGATTCCATCTTCCATTGTCACTCTACATTCAGCCTAAGGTACAAGCATCATTAGATCTCACTTATAGGATGATTAGAGATCATCACAAGTGAGTCATTCATCTTTACATTTCCATTATTGCATCATATTATTGCACATTAGAATAGGATTGCATCATCTTTTAGATTTCTTAGTCTTAGACACACTTAAGGCTAGGGTTTTTATGAAAATTTCATTATTTCTATCAAGGTTTAATTACCAAACTAGGGGTTTGACCGAGAAAAACCCCCCATCAAAAAATCAAGTTGAATTTTGTTTTGTAGGCATTTTTCTCAGATTCGGATCCAAAACTCAAGTTGGAAGGAAAGGGTAGGCGTTGAAGTGCAAATCAGAGTTTTCAATTTCTGAAAAAGTGAAATGGGACTAATTCACAAAGAGTGGAAAATGTATCCCACTATAGCTATTTTCTAGATCTGTTTGTAGATTCAAATACCCTTTTTCTCGAAACAGAGTCGTGCAAAAATCTAGATTTGGGATTGATTCACCCAGGTTGGTGAATGAGTCCCCATAGGTCAAAAAGTCAAATTTTCTAGAGTTTCAGAGCTGTTTCCAGTCATCATCAAGTTTCCAGGTGCACACCTTCTATCTTGCATCTTTCTATTTTGCTTTGCTTGCATTTCTAGGTCATTTAAATCAAGTTTGTATTGTATTATAGTTTTGTCTTGCATCTTGCATTTCATTGTCTTTTCCAAGTTTACACTTGGTGGTGAACCCTTCATTAGACATCATTCAATCCCTAGAATAGTCCCTTTGCCAGATTTCAATCTCCTTTGCTTTGAAATCTCAAGGGTTTGTTCTTCAGTGAAGAGTAAGGAAATTGTCTCTCCTTTTAGGTCAAAAACCCTAGAAGCGAAAGAGAGTACACCATTTTCTTATTTTCAATATGTATGTATGTATATACATATATATATATATGTATGTATGAATGCATACATACATACATACATACATACGTGTATATGTATACATATATACATACATACATACATACACACACACATATATACATATATATATATACATATATATATATGTATATATACATACATATGTATGTATATATGTATGTATATATGTATAACATACATATATATATACATATATATATGTATATATACATATATATATACATACATATATGTATATATACATATATATATGTATATATATATTTATACATATATATATGTGTATGGATAATATACATATATATATGTATACATCCATACATACATACATACAAATATTTATTTATACATACATACATACATATGTACATGTATATATGTATGTATACATGTATATACATACATACATATATATGTATACATATGTATATATACATATATATACATGTATGTATGTATGTATATAGTTGTGTGTCAACATCAAAAACATGATTTTGTGCACCTATGTTTAAATTTTAAAACTAATTCAATTAGAGAACATGTGCTAATTATTAGATGGTTGTGCATGATTAACACTAAAGCTTTGAACTCTTAAAACCTACAAAATATCTCATCCTTGGTATTTAAGAAGTATCTATCCACATCTTGCAAGAGAAATCATCAACAAAAGAAACATAAAACATGCTTCCTACATTTGATCCTATTGACATTAGTCCACACACATCCAAATGCACTAACTCTAGGATTTGCTTAGACCTATGCTCCTTGCTTGAGAAAGCAGCAACCTTGGCATGCTTTCGAAGCATGGATCCTCTACAAACTCCATGTTGTTTAATATTGAACTTTGGAAGTCTTGTGGCAATATCCCTCATATTAGGCAATGTTGTGTGATGCAAAAAACCCATCCTCTTGTGCTATAACTGGCACAAAATGTCAATTTAACTTTTAAAGGTTTGGACTAAAATTGGTTCACCTTGTAACTTGTAACTTGGTTTCCTTCTCTAACCCCTTTAACTCATGTTGTAATCAACATACGTTTTGGTAACTAAATAATCATATAGGTTGTTCATAACCTTCTTCAATATTATCTATATTGCACCTTCATGTATTGTTTTCTCATTGTCTCTTTGGAGTTGTCATTTCTTTTGTTGTTCTAAGTTGTAGAAGGTTCTATTTCATAGAGGTAACTTTCTATCTCATTAGATATAAAGTTAAAAATGTTTTAGTTTTGAAACTTGATAAATTTGTAATTCAAAAATGTTTTCATTTTGAAACTTGATAAATTTGTAATTTAAATATGTTTTAGTTTTTAAACTTGATAAATTTGCAATTTAAATATTTTGTTTTAATGATATGTAGACCTCTTTATTTGTATACATATATATGGTTGATGATCAGGGATCTCACCATTCTCCTCAATCTGAGTGTCATTCTTAGGCTAGATTGAATTTATATGAGGAGAGTATTGGGAGATTAGAAAATGTATTGAGATTTTTAGATCAAACCATTCATAACTCTCCTAATCTAGCTAATAGAGAAAGATTAGTCAATATTAGAGATGAGATTTTATGTATGATTGGGACCATTCGATCATACAATCCTTATGATGATCTTAGCATTGAGCAGTTTTATTTATTTCTTGCTAGGATGTTACTAGCACAGAGAAATGGAGACCTATTAGTAAGTTAGTTTCACAAGATAATGTGCATACCATGTTCCATTTTTATAAGGGAAAATATAGAATTAGAGGATATATAGTGACTAGGTGTGTAGATGAGCTTGTTGCTCCATTTATATATCCTATATGGTTGGAAACTCATCATAGATGGCCTCACAATGATGAGTTTCCAATTTATTTTTGCAAACAGTTATATGCAGAGTTTCATTTATAGATAGATGTGGACTACAAATCTTTTCTTGAGCATGTTGGACAGGGTAGAGGAAGGTTTTCTGACAAACTTGAGTATAGATGTTTAGATTTTCCACCACTTGTGAAAAAGAGGGCATTAGTTGGTCCAAACCTTTTGGTTCTACCAAAATTTTTTGAATTAGCAACAATAGGGGATATAACAACATGCTCCACTAGATCTCAAATTTTTGATAGTATTGCCACCATTACCACACAGATCAATCAGATGTCATCTAATAACATTGGTAGATACTTATTACGACTGTGGATTAGCCTTCCTAATGAGGCTAAATTTACTACTTATGATCCATTTATTCATGTTGATCTACCATCACCATCAGATGTTTCCCATATGAGTGACACAACTGTGCATTATGTGTGTGCAACCTCCATTACTAATCTACTAGCAGATTACCAGTTCATTAGTGAGGAGCAAGGGATCCATCTTGATCATGTACCAACCCTTATTAGATGTCAACATCCTACTACACATGCAAGCCAGGGGGTGGAAGCTTCATAGGATATTCCACACCATCCTACAAGATCCCATGTGCAACATGTTTCTATTGATCATGTAGCTTGTCTAGGTTCTCAACATGTTACAGATCACGTTGAGGTTACTATGCCACTTGATCTTGTTCATGGCACATATAGTGCACTTCTTTTTGGCACTGATACTATATCACCTACAAGTGTCCTCGAGGTCTCTTTGCATTTTTGTGATATTAGTGGATTGGTAGAGCCCTCAATGATGCACAACAGGTAATTGAATAATTTATATATAAATTTTGTTCTAAATATTTACATGTAAATATATTTTAAATAAAATATATTTTAAAGTAGTTCTAACTGCTAATTGAAATCATGTACTTGAAAATTTCTAGCAATATGGTGATTTTTTAGAGTTTGGAGAATTGGAGCATGATGGTGATCCCATGCATTATATAGTTGAGATACATTTAAATAATAAAAAAATAAATTACTTGATGTACATTTGAACACATTGAACTTAAACATTATAAGTTTTAGATAATTTTAAATATATACACATGTGTATTAAATTAAATTACATGTACTTGAACTTGTGTAGGGCTTGGGATTGGGCATGTGATAGGGATTGAGACAGATTGGATTAGGATAGGGATCAAGACAACTTGGATCAAGAGAGGGATTAAGACAACCTAGATCAAAACATGGATCAAGAGAGGGATCAGGGCAAGGATCAAATTCATCTTATACTAGATATCCTTCTATTTGAGTTGTTTTACATGTCACATTATATATACATTTTACATTATGGTTTATGCATCACATTATGGTTTGTCATGTCATGAACTATACAGTATTATGGTTTGAACTCTTATTATGATTTGGACACTATTACATACATTTTACATTATGGTTTATGCCACATTACGGTTTGTCATGTCATGTAATATCCATGTACACATTATTATGTTTTGAACACTTGTTATGATTTACATCACATTACATACATTCACATTATGGTATACATACATACATCACATTACATGGTTTGTCATGTCACATTATATACAAATTAAATACATTATATGGTTTACATCACATTATGGTTTTATTTATTTAGCAAGTTTGTACCTTAATTTTTTTTCCTTAAATATGTTCTTGATCAAAATTAGAGTTACACATATTAATTATTTTTTAGTCAATCTTGATTAGTGTTCAAATCATCTTTTGATTAATTGTAAACATTGAACCTTTTGCAACCTAGTTTAAGTTATGATCTTTGGTACATTTGAAAATGCATAAGGGTGATGACAAATTGCTATGGACCTTGTTGGGATTATGGAAGCCTTACAACATAAGCATGAAGTATGGATGGTTTGTGTTGGTTGTTCCTATGTTGTCATTGACATCAACATGGTGATAACTATATGGGAAGTCTACTTGGTTTACTGGAAGCTATTCTCTGTCAGTAATGCCCTTTTGTGATGGATTAATGTGTTGGTATTTGAGTTTGAAATTCACTGCAACATCTGATATGACTCTAATCTCTTAACCATGTTATCATGACTCATTCATACAACTATATCCTGGATCTTGAGATGCTTCTGGTTGTGAGAAAAAAGTTATCTATGATAGAGTTCAACTCTGTATTCTACTATTGTTCCTTGCTTGGCATTGTAGACATGCAAATTTTACATTATGCATTGCATCAGGACCATTCATCAATTAATCAAGTGCATTTTCATCCATTCATTTATCAAATAAACCTTATCATTCAACCTTCATCCTGCATTATCCATTTAATTAAATAAATCAAAAAGCCATTTAAATCAAATCTTAAATCATTTTCCAAAGTCCAAAAAGTCAAATCAGTTAATCAGCATTAAATCAGCATAATCATCATTAAATTAATCTAATCCTAATCTAATGCTAATCACATCCCACTTGCATTATCTAGACCTAGCCACTTGCACAATAAATCAATTTTATTGATTTATTAAAACATCATTTTCTCTCAACAATGACAAGTCAAATAGGGCATTTATTGCTGTTTTTCCTTGTCCCCCTCTCAGCATTTATGGCAAAATTTGAATTCAAAATTTCCCCCTCTTGGGCACTCTTCCCAAATCTTGCACACACATCCATCAATCACATGGTGACAAGTGTCCTTCTATCATTGGCTTGATTTTTATCCCACATTGGTCCCTCTTCAACATTCAACATTTTGAAAATCTTTAAATAGGTGCATCATCCTCAAGCAAATCCTTCACAATCTTCACAATCTTGCAAGGTTACTCTCTTCACTTGAGATTTAATCTTGTTCATCATCACTCCACCATCTCCATCTTCATAGCATTTTCAATTTGAGCTTTTATCAAGGATTGGGAAAGGGTCACTAGCACAAGTGACACCAATCCAACTATGGAATAGGTAGTTTGTTGAATGTTTTCATTATGCATTTGGTTTTCTTTTATCTTTTGTGGCATTTTGGAACATTTGCAATGTATTTCATAGGGGTATTCTTGAAGGATTTGTTGATAGCTGTCTACTCACATTTATGGGCAGCGAACATCTAGAGTTATGGCAGTACACTTCTTACATTGATAATTTGAGAGATATTAGACGTGGTAGTAACAAATTTATTGTAGGCAGTAAACTCTTTACTCATCCATCAAAAGTTGTACGAGGAGATAGGTACATCAATGTGAAGAGGAGAGGGACGCATTCCATGCAGACTTCATGTCTTTATTACAGTTGTTGGTTGGCGAAAATATTGAAGGACATGAAAGAAGCTATAATTAGTGAAAGAGTTGTTTTATACAAACATAACTTCTTCTTTTGCAATCCTTTAATGATATTTATGGTCATAAGCACATCTAGTCTTACTCATGATTAGGACACGTTCGCATAAGGATACTTTGGTCTTTTAAAGATTGTTTTCTTTAGTGACAAATATCTGATTGGCATTTCAAAAGAGTGTTTTCTTTATATTTGTGTTCAAAAGAGAAAATTTTCTTTTAAAAAGATTAGCAAGATGGAATTATTTTCATTAAATGTTGTATCTATTGTAATTATTTTTTGGAATTATCTTAAGAAATTTGATTTGGTCTTCACATAATTTATCTTTTTCTTTTAATAGGTACAAAAGCAAACGAAGGTACAAGCGAAGGATACAAACGAACAAAGGCGAAAAGATGCAAAACAAAAGAGGAGGAGGATTCTTGTTTGAAAACACAATGTGTTTTTTAACACTTTGATTTTTTTGATCAATACAACTTCACGAAAGGAGGGAAATGTTTTTTTTTGAAAACACAATGTGTTCTTTAACACTTTAAGTGTTTATTCAACACTTCACGAAATTGTTTTCCTTTTCGTTTTAGAACATTAGTTTTCAATTGGGGCTAAAACGAACAATTTCATTTTCATTGCAAAGGGCTTAAAACGAACCTTAGAACAAATTTACTAGATTTCATTTTGGTTTAAAATTGAACAAGGCAAACTTCACACTTGATTTTGGTGCTTAAAATGAAGTCATCATTGCTTTGAGGCTAAAACGAACAAGTGCTTGATTGTGTTATTTTGTCTTTTGAGTGCGTATCCTCTCCCCTTGCGCTTCGTGCGATCTAGGGTGCAAGAGAAACACTCAAAATACATTTTATTGCTTTGAAACACTTCATTTTGGGCTTAAAAATTGAACAATCTTGTGCGAGTGTGAGTAGGGGCATTTTCGTACATTCTCTTCTTTGTGCCATCAAAGATCGATCGAGTTACGGATTGTGTCTTTGCTCGCTTTTGTTTATCTTAGAGGGCCTGCCTTGGGGAAAAAGTACTCACCCAAGCGACGACTCAACCGGTAACACTCTAAAGCCAAAGTATTTCCAGTAGGGATATAAATGAGGATTTTGGTTAAGCGCCATAATCAGCGTTTTGGCTAAAACAAGATGGATCGAAGGGACTCTTGCCACGTTAGGTCAACTCACGAGCGGAGAGGTCCTTACTAGAACCTATGTGTTAGAAAATTGCCAGTGCTTAATCTGTTTGTTGGTGCAAGGCAATTAGATTACGAAGCCGCCCACAATTCTGACTTTTTAGTAGAGATGGGAAACTGCCATGGGGTTTCATGGGTGTTGATGCTTGGCTGCCGAGTATGATGAATGTAGTGGGAGGGGCCGATTGAGATTAAAACATCCTAACCATACAGCTAAAAGTGGGCGTGGCTGGACTTGTCCAGTGGGGACTCAACAAACGGTATGTATCATCCATAGGGCTTGTAATTATTTTTTGTTTGAAAACACAGTGGGTATTCGAAAACATTTTGCAAACAAACACTTAAACATGATCATGCAAATTTCAAACCCCTTTTGATAGAGCAAATACCTTTTGACAAATTTAAGTGTTGTTGCCTTCCCTTGGGATTATGTCCTTAGAGGTTTCTCATCACTTGAATTTATATCGTCATTTGCTCTAACTAGGGTTAACCTAGGAAATCCCTTTGCCTCAATTTCTTGGAACTCCCACACAACACTTTGTGGGAAGAAAAGGAATTTTGACATAGGACATCTTTAGTTTGAAACATAATCAAGAAAGTGTATTTGGTAAAAAGAAGTCATTAAAAGCAAAGATAAACAATTGAGCCCCACACATGTCTTTTCAATGATTTCTCACAAGATCAAGATACAAAAACCCAAGAAAAGGAAACTTAGCCCAAAACAACATCAACAAAGACTCAAAAGGTTATATGATTTTAGAGAAAAGTTGTTGGCTAATTTCTATAGACATGCTTCAAGAGACAACCCCACTTTATATTCATTTTACTACACACAAAATCCAAGATTGTTTCAAGGGATTGGATACCTTGCTTAGGGCATAACACGTTCTTCAATACCTTGGTCTTGTTAAGCAAAAGTCTAAACTAGGGTCATTCTAAGATCAAAACAAACATTCATCCATCAAAAACATCATCAACCATAAACATCTCACCAACATTTTGAGAAAATCTTGACACAACTATGCTAGGCTCCTTTGGTAGACATCAAAACCTTTCAAACATGAGACTTTGAATTCTTCAAACATCAAACATCAAACTTGTTCAACTCAATTGTGTGTGAATGAATCCTTTTGCACATGCTTAGTTGAATTATCACTTTGTTCAAATTAATGGTGGATAGATGCATCCTTCTCCCATCACTAATTTGGATTATCTTTTGGTTAGCTTGTGAGTAGACACATCCTATTCTCACTCCTAGATCAAATTATCCTTTATGAGCATTAGTTATCTTTTTTAGATCATCATTCAAACATCTTGGGGATATCTCTTGCTCAAACATCAACATTCAAAAGATAGAATTCAAAGTCTAAACATCAAACAAACATCAATCAAAGCAAACCCAAAGTACCTAGCATCACATCAAGATTTTCAATACAAATTCAAAACTTCCATTCTCACCCATATATCATACACCTTTCATCTTCACATCTTTGATCTTTTACACATCCTAGTTTGCTCTTTTATGGTTCAAACAAGATCACAACACAAGAGGAACATGGAGTTAAATCAAGAAACATCAACCACAAGTGATCTAAGCCAAAACATTCCAGAAATCCAAAACACACCACTTCCAGACCTCACTATCACTACACACGATCCACAAAAAGAGGTCTTGGTGGAAGACATCACACCAACAGAATTAAGTGAGGAAGAAGTTCTTGAGATGCTCAAACAACCAAAACTACAAAAGTTTCTTCGCGCAATGGCTAAAATAAATCCATCAATTCTCAACACTATTGAGGATGAGCTTCTTGTACCAAATGACCAAAACACCCTTCCACAATCAACCACTTCCATTGCCACCATAGAACCTACTATCAATGAGGATGATACCCTCTTCAACACGCATCAAAACCCACTTTACAACCCACTTGGATTTATCGATACATCTGAGGTTCCTTACCATACCACCTCATCATTTTCCCTTGACACGCAAGTGTCTAGACCTTTGGTACAAGCAAGCTCGTCCGAAATAGAGAGACCTTATGGATTTGTCTCTTCATTTGCACAAGAAAATTTTCCACCTTTCAAATCATTCACACCTCCCACCACGTCAACACCATATTTTGGTTTAGGGATCCCCCCTTTACCTAAATTTCCACCTTTCCCTAACATAAATCGCCCCATCCAAATCAATTCATCCAACCAAGGGGGTACATCACATCTTTCAAACACACCATCCACATCAAACCAACACATGATAGCTAATCAAAATATGGTCTCTCAAATACCCACTATTTCGCTCATCTCTACCATTCCTACCACTTCACCTAGTCCCACCATTCCTATCACTTCACCCATCCAAAATGCACCTATCACCACATTCACTCCAACCACTACATCCACTATACCTCAAACTTCCACTACCCCCATCACACCCCTTACATCGCAACCTCCCACCATCGCTCTAAACACATCTCAAACTTCCAACACAATTCCGATCCCACCACCACCACCACTGCGACCAAGCCAAGTAAGCCATTACAATGCTTCATTCAAAGCATACCAACAATTGCTCCAACAATATCAAACAATTCGGCAAGCGCCTATAGCCACGCACGCTTCTCAAGCTTCACAGCAAAATCAAGCTCAAACATCGCTGCAACAACAACAAGCACAACAAGCAGCACAAGCCCAAGCTTTGTTGCAACAACAACAACGAGCTGCACAAGCTGCTCAAGCCGCACAAGCTGCACAAGCCGCACAAGCTGCACAAGCCGCACAAGCTGCACAAGCCGCACAAGCTGCTCAAGCTGCAAAAGATGCCCAAGATGCCCAAGCACGAGTGCAAGCACAAGCGCAGTACTTTGCACAACAACAAGCAGCCCAACAACGCGCATATCAGAAAGCGTTAGAGCAATACCAAGAGCAACAAGAAGCAGCCCAACAAGCCCTAGCTGACCAACAACAAGCATTGTTGGACCAACAACATCAAGCACAACAACAAGCTCTATTAGCGCAACAACAACAAGATCAACAACAAGCGTTGTTGAAAGCATACATGGCACAACAAGCAAACATTCCACCCATTCAAACACCCACTCCACCCCCCCAGAACACCTTCATTCCACCTCCTGATCCACAATTGGATGTCACCGCACAAATAAAATTTCTGTCACAACAAGTGCTTGACCTTCAATCAGGAAAGACACCAAAACCACAAAAAAACCTATGCCCTTATCCATTTGATAGGAGCGTAGAAATGAAACCATTCCCAAAAGGGTTTGAGATCCCTAAATTTGACAAATATCGCGGAACGGGTAACCCTGAAGATCACATCAGGGAATTTCAAGTACATTGCATGGAGGTGGCTCACGACGAAACGTACTTGATGAGATTATTCCCAAGAAGCTTGGCTGGAAACGCTATTGATTGGTTTTCTCGACTTTCTGGAATCAAAAAATTCCAGGAAATCGTGGATGCCTTCATACATAATTATTCCTTCAACACTCCCATGGAGGTTAGCTTACAGGAATTATCATCTCTCAAACAAGGGAAAAATGAATCATTCGGTGCTTTCTTACAACGATGGCGATCCAAAGCTAATCAAAGCAAGTGGTCCATGCCTGAAGAACAACAAGTGGGAACTATCATTGCGAATCTTGATGGGCCCTTGGCCTTCCACCTCAAAATGCAAAACATCACCACTTACGACCAATTGATACCTAGGGCGCTCAATATCGAACAAGCCCTTGCCACGCAGGGAGAAACTTCATCATATCAAGAAGGCCGCTCATCATCCAATTATCATGACAAACCACGAACATGGGCAAAGAATCGTAATGTAACCAATGATGGTGTTGTTGACGCCAAAGTTGTCATTAGTGCCCCACGGAAGAACAATCCACCATCCCAACAACAACAACACCAAAATACCAATCAAAGCAATCGACAAGTCAATACTGTGGTCCAACCATCCCATAACCAAAACACAAACAACATTGATAATCAGGGAAGACCACAGCGAAACAAGTTCTTCCCCAAACGAAAATACACACTCCTTGGGGAACCTGCTGAAGCAATCATGAAAAGATTGGTAGATGAAAAATTGATAACGGTCCCTACACATAATAATTATCAAGAACCATCGGTCAAGCCACCATGGTATAATGAGAATTATCTTTGTGACTTCCACAAACTCAAGGGACACACGACAAACAACTGCATGAGGCTCAAAAATCTAATTCAAGACCTCATAGATGACAAAATCATAGATGTGGAAGCACCATCAGGAAACAAAGATCTCAAGATTTACACGAATCCGATGCCGAATCATGGTAACAAAGGAAACAAAGATCAAGACAAAGGAAAAGGGGCTTATAAAAATGTCAACCACACATACGAGGGTGTTGTTGCTTGTTTAGACGAGTTTTGTGGAGTCATCACCATCAAAGGGGCCCAAGCCGATTGTGGAGTCACCACAAGAGGTGGAAAGGTTACCATTGCAGCACCATCCCAACCAAGCAGAAATTCCACATCCAATCCAAGGTCTAACCCTAGTGGCTATAATGTCTTGGATCAATTGAAAAGAACCCCTGCACATATCTCCATCATGGAGTTACTCAAAATCTCATCTGCACACAAAAAGATTCTAGAAGAAGCTTTGGCGTCATCTACTGTCCCCGCAGATCTAGATGCAGAACAATTCCAAGCTATGGTCGCAAATATCACCACACCTAACATTCTTACATTTTCTGAACAAGACTTCCCCACACAACCATCTCACAACCGTGCACTTCATCTGGAGGTGTACGTAAATAAAAAGAAAGTCAAGAGAGTCTTGGTGGATGGAGGTGCAGGCTTAAATATTTGCTCCTTAAAGCTTCTAAAGAATTTGAACATTTCAGAGGATTCAATTGACAAAGGAAAAGGCATCACAATAAGAGCATACGATGACCAGGAAAGGGTATCCCAAGGCACCATTCAGCTTCCTGTCCAGGTTGGACCCGCCATCATGCAAACCAACTGTCAGGTCTTGGACCTCGATTTACCATACAACATTCTCCTAGGGCGACCATGGATACATGCAATGCAAGCTGTAGCTTCAACCTTTCATCAATGTGTGAAATTCACACATGAAGGTCAAGAGGTTACTATCCATGGAGATCCTGAGCCATTTGCCTACTGCAAAAATCTAGAGGCAAAATACTACAAGATCCCGCAAGTACCCAAGAACGATGAAGGCCCATCAACACCTTACGTGGATCCCGCCACTCTCACTTCTGTGACAGAGACACCCTCCACCCCCGCCATCCCCGCCTTTTCTGATATCAAAGTTATAATACAAGATGATGGTTGTGGAAACTATTCAATGCCTAAGAATGCTTTTGTAGTAGGAGAGCTACCACAATCTCCTAGATCAAGAGGACGACCACAATCACAAGAAGCTTCAACATCTCAAGGATCCTATGAACGAAACCCTACCTTCACAAGTGCAGGAGATCTTGGTCAGGAAACATTAGAGGGGGACCTATCTCATCTCCTTTATCGAGATGATATACCGGCAGTTGAATTGCCTATGGATGAACGAAACAAAGGTATGAAGCTGATGCTCTTGATGGGCTATAACCGGAACCAAGGGTTAGGCCAAGATAATAACGGGCGTGTAATACCCATTATACCTGAGAAGCAAATAAAAAATCTTGGCATTGGTCATCCTACTCCTAAGGTAACTGTACTTGGTCGAGGTGCCCAGGATAGACGGAACCGAACGCCTCCTCAGGAATCTGTAGCTACTCCAAAATCCTCCATGACTTTAGGAATGCCCACTGATTTAACTGAGTCACCAGAAATAGGATTACCTTTGTTGTTTGAGGATACTAATGTCCTTATGATTAGCACCTTGTCTTATGAGTCTGAAAACCAAAGCAATGAAATCCGATTAGTCTATCCCCAACTGATTGATTACGACCAACGAGGACCACCAATTCTTGACATGTTTGAAAACGATAAGGCGCTCTCGGAATTCATGGGACTTAGGGATGACATTCCATGTGGGGATCATAAGGCAGGTTTTATCATAGAGCTGGATACACATGCATACTATGGAGAAACGATTGAATCCCTCAGTCGCAAAAATAAAAAATTGAGAATAATCTCCAAGTCCTTGAGTGAAAACCACCTTGTGGCACTCTCCGACTCTGAAAAAGTAAAAAGAAAGGATGCATCCAATGGTGAAAACCTCTCTGAGGCGCCTGAGGATGGGGGATTCAATCTTCCTCTTACAGCTATACACCAAGAAAAGTCAGCTATGCTAGCAGAAAAGTGCAACCCCATCAATATGGGAACACAAGAAACTCCTCATATTACATTCTACGCTGAGTCATTATTATGCAAAGAACAAGAGGAGTTGGCTACCTTCTTAAAGGAAAGGAAGATAAATTTTGCGTGGACCTATGCTGATATGCCAGGATTGGATCCAGAGGTAGTGGTTCATCACTTGGCAGTCTATCCTAAAGCTAAACCTGTGAGACATAAGCTTCACAAAATGCATCCTCAAATTGCTTTGTTAGTCAAAATGGAGCTCAAAAAGCTATTAGATGTGGGATTCATTCGACCAATTGATTATCCAGAATGGGTATCGAACTTGGTACCCGTATCAAAGCCCGACGGAGCCATAAGAATCTGTACGGACTTTAGGGACTTGAACAAGGCTTGCCCAAAGGATGATTTTCCGTTGCCTAACATCGACATGATAGTAGACATGACAGCAGGGCATGAGATGCTATCACTTATGGACAGATTTTCAGGATACAACCAGATTATGATAGCAAAAGAAGATCAACACAAGACGGCTTTCACTTGCCCATGGGGAACATACTGCTGGAACGTAATGCCATTCGGCTTAAAGAACGCCGGGGCCACATACCAAAGGGCCATGACACTAATATTCCATGACATGATCCACAAAACAGTTGAGGACTATGTTGATGACATCCTGGGAAAATCCAAAAAGAAGGAGGATCATATATCGGTCTTGAGTGCTATCTTTGACAGACTAGAAGAATACAAGGTTCGTTTGAATCCCAAGAAGTGTGTCTTTGGCGTACAATCAGGAAAGTTGTTGGGTTACATAGTGTCAATGAGAGGCATTGAGATTGATCCGGCAAAGGTGAAAGCAATACTTGAAATGGAAGCTCCTAGGACATTGAAACAACTGAGAGGTCTCCAAGGCAGGCTTCAGTCAATTCGCAGGTTCATAGCACAATTAGCAGACAAACAAATCCCTTACTCTCACCTACTCCACCAGGGGGTAACGTACAAATGGGATGACAAATGTGAACAAGCCTTCAACAAAATCAAGGAATATCTGTTAACACCTCCAGTACTAAGGCCTCCAATTCAGAACAAACCATTGATCCTTTATATCTCAGCAACTGCAGCAGCCCTTGGTGCTCTCCTAGCACAACATGATGAAAATGGAATAGAAAGAGCCATCTACTACATCAGCCGTACAATGGTGGGCCATGAGTTAAACTATACATTCATTGAAAAAGCTTGCCTAGCAGTGGTGTTTGCATCCCAAAAATTCAGACACTACATGTTGGCACACAAGATCAAACTCATAGCTAAAATTGATCCCTTAAAGTATCTCCTTTCAAAGGCAATGCTTACAGGAAGAATGGCTAAGTGGGTAATGATATTATCAGAATATGACATTGAGTATGTGGAGCGCAAGGCAATCAAGGGACAGGTCATTGCAGACCAACTGGCAGATGCACCTATCTATGCGGAGAGCCCACTTGTTTCAGAATTTCCAGATAAATCCATTTTCAACATTGACATAGCTACTCATTGGAAACTATACTTTGATGGCTCCTACACACAACATGGGTCCGGAGCCGGTATCTTCTTCATCACTCCACAAGGGGATTGTATACCAAGATCATACAAACTAGCATTCCCTTGTACCAACAACATTGCAGAATATGAGGCTTTAACTATAGGTCTCAGGATAGCAGTACAGTGGAACATCATGGCATTGAAGGTATATGGAGATTCACAGCTTATCATAAATCAAGTGAACAATGAGTACCAAACAAAGGATGATAAGCTAACTCCATACAAAAGGCTGGTGGAAAATCTCAAGGAATATTTTGTTGACATCACATTTGAGCAAGTACCAAGAACCAACAACAGAGCAGCAGACGCAATGGCAACTATTGGATCACTCTTAGAGATCCCTCAAAATGTTCCGAAATATGACTTCTTGGTAGAGCAGCTTCTCGTACCAGCATTCAAGGTACCAGAGTCAGAATTTGTGGGTGAAATCGTTGGTCCGAATGATCAGTGGTACCAAGACATTTACACATACCTTAGGATAGGTATCATTCCCGCAGATTTGCGTTCAAGCCTTAGACGAACCTTTATCAAGAAAGCATCTCGTTTTGTCATTTTAGGAGAAACCCTTTATCGCAGAAGCATAGAAGGAACCTTACTAAGATGTCTTAACCCTGAGGAGGCTTCGGCTGCCTTAACTGAGGCGCACAATGGCATCTGTGGTTCTCATTCGAGTGGCATGACCCTGTCTAAGAAATTGTTGAGGAGTGGGTATTACTGGCCTACCATGGACAGAGAGGCACATGAATACGTCAAGAAGTGTCTACAGTGTCAGCAACACGGGGACCTCATCCATGCTCCAGCTCAAGAGCTTCATCCAATCATCACACCATGGCCCTTTTCACAGTGGGGACTCGATCTCATTGGGAAAATCACACCCACCCCATCCAACGGCCACAAATTCATTATAACACATATTGATGCTTACTAGAGTGGAGTTGAAGCCATACCTATGACCTACATAACAGGAAAGCGGATCTCAAAGTTCATCCTGAATTATCTCATATGCCGCTATGGTGTTCCACAAGCCATCATCTCAGATAATGGGACACCATTCAAAAATCAGGAAGTCCATGACCTATGTGATAAATTCAAAATCCAACATCGCTTTTCCACCCCATACTATCCCCAAAGGCATGTAGTAGAAGCTACAAATAAAACCATCCTCAAAATCCTTAAAACTGATCCAATGGCCTTGGCGGTAGTAGGCAGCATTTGCAACCAATCACGCCCTTTGGAAACACCGAACCGACATCCGCACACCGCGGTGCCACACCATTTTCCTTGGTCTACGGATCAGAGGCCATATTGCCCATTGAGATCGAGTTACCATCCCTCAGAGTATCATTGCAAAACCTCATCACGGACGAAGAGTATCGAGTTTCAAGACTGAACGAGCTGGAACTATTGGACGAGTGACGTTTGGATGCTTTAAACCATCTGCAAGTGTATCAGAATAGACTGAAAAGGAGCTACAACAAGAAAATCAGAAGTAGAACTTTCCAAGTTGGAGAATTGGTGCTAAAAGAGAATCAAAAGAATGTCTCGAACCCAAATGGCAAGGGCAAGTTTGAACCCAACTGGTTGTGGTACTTTCATTTATCCTGACAAGCTACAAATCAGGGCATGTCCCATTTATCAACACCGAGGAACCTCAAGGCCATGAATAGCTCCCATCTCAAAGTTTATGCCTAAATATACCAGGGTATAGAACCAAAAAATCCAAAAATCAGAAAAAGTCCTGAAAAAATGGTTACCTCAATACAGCTTACATGGCAAGCAGGCGTCTTAGTAACAACAAAAAAAAAAAATCCAAAAAAATTAGAAAAAGGATCAAAAATAGTAAAGAGAAAAATCGTCCTCTAGTGAAAACCACTTCAGTGGCACTTTGGGCAAATACCTCGGTGAAAACCTGGCAAACAGGCGCCTTGTGTAAATAAGCACTTTCCATCCACCAGGATCTTTATGGCTCGATCTACATTATCCCTCCATTTCGCTTCCATCGTCCATCACATCCATATCTCCATCCATCACTCATCCGCCCACATCCGCACCATAGCTTGGTCCTGTGCTCGTATCATGATCCCTCCTAGTACTACTCGGCCCATTCTCAAGGTCAGTTTGTCCTGCCTTTATCGGAGTAGTCTATTGCATCACGCTGGGGTCACATTCTCATCGGATCGGATTCGTGTGTGGTCAAATCTCAAATCAGAAAATCCAAAACATCAGAAAATCAGAAAAATCCAAAACATCGAGGAAAATCATAAAAATCCAAAAACATCGAAAACATTTCAAAATCCAAAACATTCCAAGTATATCAAAATCCAAAAACAAGATTAGATAATATTGGCAATAGAACTAAAGTAAGTCTCTGAGCTTGAACGTAGGCAAGTTGATCTTTGGTCATCCCCAAGGACATTTAGGTCAGTCCTATAGGAGTCCGTCATAATAATGACATTTCATCGCATATATCTTCATTTATCGTCGATCGGGTTGTCGATCAAGACTCGTGGTCTCTGCAAATGTATATAAGCAAGGCTCAATACCATCGATAAGCCCAAGGGCCCTAGGATGAGTCTTTAGGTGGTCTCTTGGTCAAAATCTCTAGGAAAATCCCAAAAACATTGGAAAATCGAAAATCAAAACATTTGTAAAACCTGAAAGAATTACCAAAACAGCCTCAAAACATTGCAAATTCCAAAACATCCAAATATTTGAAAAAAAAATCCATCTGCCTCATCTCGCTTACACTCGCAATAATCAATCATCCATAATAAATCATCACCCTCAAACTTTGGTAAAACAATCAAAAACAAGTCTAGCAGTCAAATGTGAAAACCTAAACTGTCAAAATCTCAAGTATAGGTCAGTCAGCAAGCAAGTTGGTCAACTCTTTTCTTATCAATGGCATATAAATCATAAATCAATTTCATCATCATTTGATACAAAGCATTTCCTAGGATCCGTTCCAACAATGGGCACTTTTATCAAATCAACCAATTTGGGTAAACAAAACGACGTGTCATTAACATGTCCTAGGATCCGTTCCGACAATGGACATTATCTTTTGGCAATAAGTTTTGGCTCCCATCTTTTGAAACACATCCTACAATTTGGAGGTAGAAGAACATTGGCTTGTTTACGTGCCAGTCTTTTCTTTTTGGTTTATCTTATTAATACTTCAAGGGACCTCTCGATGATATTCAGCGAAGGTTAGAATGGGAATGAACAGCGATCATTATCTTTTAATACTGCTTGTGGCATGCTTGTTGGAGCTGATTCTTAATAAAATAACTGGCGAATACTTGCCTTTGTTAGATATGTATGGAGGATGTTCGAGATAGCTTGTTGACTATTACTGCATTGATTGGTTATACCTTTCCATGTTTTGGTCGAGATGTTTGAACTTCTAAGTGCATCCTAGCAAGATTTCATATGTCAAAGTGTGAACAAGAATACTCCCTGTCACCTTGTTGATCAAAGTCCATCACACGAGCTGCGCCATCACGGTCCTTTATACCTTGATGCATCGTACTTGGGCGTGTTATCAAAACACTAAAGTAAGTGACCTTTGAAATCCCCGTCCTTGATAAAATAAATCCATCCATCTATCATCATCATCATCTCTAATAAAGTCTCGACCAATCATGGACTTGTTGGATCCTCTTGTCATCATCTCATTTCTGCACTAACATCATCATCACCGATTCATCCATCATGCATCCATCTTGCATCCATAAATCATCAGTATTTTGCATATCATCTCACATGCATATCATCATCATAATATAGATCTGTTAGTCTAAGCATATCATAAATCATCCGTTGCATAATCACAGCATATCACATCATTCACATCATCAATCTCATCCATCTTACATCATATCATCATTTAAGTTGTTTAGGATAATATAGCTTTGTTATTTTAAGCATCTTAAAATCATCTCATTTGCATCGTCATCCATAACCATCCATTTTGAACCTCTTTATCGCGAGATCGACCCTCAAATCGAATCTTTTCGCTCAATCTCTCGAGGGGGCAATGTACCAGTGTACTTCTTTCCGCTGGGGCATCCGAAAAATCAGAAAATTTTTAATTTCGATTGCGGCAAGTTTATTCTTTGAACCAACGCAACAAGTACATTGCTTCAAAGAGGGGCAAAATGTAGACATGCAAATTTTACATTATGCATTGCATCAGGACCATTCATCAATTAATCAAGTGCATTTTCATCCATTCATTTATCAAATAAACCTTATCATTCAACCTTCATCCTGCATTATCCCTTAATTAAATAAATCAAAAAGCCATTTAAATCAAATCTTAAATCATTTTCCAAAGTCCAAAAAGTCAAATCAGTTAATCAGCATTAAATCAGCATAATCATCATTAAATTAATCTAATCCTAATCTAAGGCTAATCCCATCCCACTTGCACAATAAATCAATTTTATTGATTTATTAAAACAATCATTTTCTCTCAACAATGACAAGTCAAACAGGGCATTTATTGCTCTTTTTCTTGTCCCCCTCTCAAAATTTATTGCAAATTTGAATTCAAAATTTCCCCCTCTTGGGCACTCTTCCCAAATCTTGCACATACATCCATCAATCACATGGTGACAAGTGTCCTTCTATCATTGGCTTGATTTTTGATCCCACATTGGTCCCTCTTCAACATTCAACATTTTGAAAATCTTTAAATACAAGCATCATCCTCAAGCAAATCCTTCACAATCTTCACAATTTCATGCAAGGTTACTCTCTTCATTTGAGATTTAATCTTGTTCATCATCACTCCACCATCTCCATTTGCATTTGCACAATTTGAGCTTTGGTCAAGGATTGGGAAAGGGTCACTAGCACATGTGACACCAATCCAACTATGGAATAGGTAATTTGGTTTTGTTTTCATAATGCTTTGGTCTTTTTAATATCATTTGCTGCATTTGGAAGCATTTCTAAGGTATTTCATAGAGGCATTTTAGTAGAGTTTGCATAACACTAACCCATGCTTGAAGTGTAGTTTGTTTGCAGATTTTGAAAAAGATGCCTCTGGCATACTGTGTGGGAGACTCCACATTTTATTAAGGTGAACATTCTTATGCTACAGTTTTGGTGGTAGTCTCTATGTTGGTGGTATGATGGGAAATTAATGTGTTCTCAGATCTAGAAGGTTTTTACTTTGAGGTTTATTTGTTGGTTTGGAGAATTTTATTCTAGTCTTGGTCAAATTAGCGTATGCAATACATTAAGGAGACTAGTTATGCTTTATGGATGTTAGCCGACTTGGTATATTGCACTACATGGATAAAATGTTAAATCATATAGGTGTCAACAAAGAGAGTTTTGATTATTATTTTTCATCTAATTAGGTCAACCTAATTGATGAATAAGATTTACTTGTATATATATAAGATGTTTTGAGGAATAAGGTGTGAAAAAGAAGAAGGCGAATGTGAGTAAGAAGAGTGTGTGGTGGGTGAGTGCGAAAAGGATTGAGGGGTATGTGAAGATCTGAGCCTAAATGCTTTATCAGTTGTGGATCAATGTAGTTTAGTTGAGCAACAACTATGTGAGGAAGTACTTCATATTCTGAGCTTCATTAGAACTAAACCCTGCACATTAAAGGTGTATCCTATTAGTTCAATCTTTTGGTAGTGAGCCACTATCTTTGTATCTTGGCGGTTAACCATATTTTGTACTTAGGAAGTGAGCCTTTTTAAGGATAGTGAGTCCAAGTAGTAAGCCCTATAATATTTTGTATTTGGATATAATATATTGTGAGTTAACCCTCTCTATGGTTTTTCCCTTTTTGGGTTTTCCACGTAAAAATCCTGGTGTTCATGTGTATGGTTGCATTGATTTGTTTTTACATTCTCTCTTGCTGATTCAGTTAGAATTGTGATAATGATTAGATGGATTTTATTGTGGTTTTATGGAATACTGATTCACCCCCCCCTTAGTATTTTAGATGTTCAACAGACCTAGATCCTAGTTTACCCCCTTGTTGGATTGAATTTATGACTTTCACTAAATTTTGGATGAATTTCATATGTCAAGCATGAAAATGACATATTTATATATATAAATTTTGAGACAATATAGGTCTTCATCTTACATGATCTAAATAAAAATATTCCTAGAATGGTTGCTCTTTGTAAATTTAAAAATATGGATGTAATTAATTATATAAATGAATGTCTTTAAATAGGTCAAGAAATATAAATAGTTTGAATGCAAATATGTAAGTTAGGTCAATTCCTAAGAGATGATGTTATAAGTGGAGTTGAAAAAATTAAATAAAATATTCTTGAACTTAAGAATTCCATGGAACAAATGCAATTGGAAATAGATGATAAGGAATTTAGGCAAAATGAATTTAAAGTCACTAGTTTTTGTATTGCATATGAATTTACTTGCTTGAGCAAAGAAAGTGAGAGATTCAATGCTATAAGTGGAGTTGAACAAATGAAATCAATGATTCTTAAACTTAAAATTCCATAAAAAAAATACAATTGGAAATAGATGATACTTGGAGTTTAGGAAAACCAAATTTAAAGTCACTAGGTTTCAAGAATTGCATATGAATTTACTTGCAAGCAAAAAAAAGTGAGAGATGATTCTATAATTGGAGTTGAGAAAATGAAATCAAAGATTCTTGAACTTAAGAATTTCATGGAACAAATGAAGTTGGAAATAGATTCAATAAGGAACTTAGGAAAAATGAATTTAAAGTCAAGTTAGGTTTTTTATTGCATAAGTATTTACATGCAAGCAAATAAAGTGAGAGATGATGCTATAAGTGGAGTTGAACAAATCAAATCAAAGATTCTTGAACTTAATAATTCCATGGAACCAATGTAATTGGAAATAGATTCAATAAGGAACTTTAGGCAAAATGAATTTTTAAAGTCACTAGGTTTCAAGTATTGCATATATAAATTTACATGCAAGCAAAAAAGGTGAGAGATGATGCTATAAGTGGAGTCAAACAAATGAAATCAAAGATTCTTGAACTTAAGAATTACATGGAACAAATGCAATTGGAAATAGATTTAAAATAAGGAACTTTAGGAAAATTGAATTTAAAGTCATTAGGTTTTGTATTGCATAATAATTTACATGCAAGCAAAGAAAGTGAGAGATGATGCTATAAGTGGAGTTCAAAAATTGAAATCAGAGATTCTTGAACTTAAGAAATCTATGGACTAAATACAATTGGAAATAGATTCAATAAGGAACTTTAGGAAAAAATAATTTTTAAAGTCACTAGGTTTCAAGTATTGCATATATGAATTTACATGCAAGCAAAAAAAGTGAGAGATGATGCTATAAGTGGAGTTGAACAAATGAAATCAAAGATTCTTGAACTTAAGAATTTCATGGAACAAATGGAATTGGAAATAGATTTGAAATAAGGAACTTTAGGAATTTAAATTCATTAGGTTATGTATTGCATAAGAATTTACATGCAAGCAAAGAAAGTGAGAGATGATGCTATAAGTGGAGTTGAAAAACTGAAATCAAAGATTCTTGAACTTAAGAATTATGTGGAACAAATCCAATTGGAAATAGATTCAATAAGGAACTTTAGGAAAAATGAATTTTTAAAGTCACTAGGTTTCAAGTATTGCATATATGAATTTACATGCAAGAAAAAAAAGTGAGAGATGATGCTTTAAGTGGAGTTGAACAAATGAAATCAAAGATTCTTGAACTTAAGAATTCCAATGAACAAATGCAATTGGAAATAGATTTGAAATAAGGAACTTTAGAAAAAATTAATTTAAAGTCATTAGGTTTTGTATTGCATAAGAATTTACATGCAAGAAAAGAAAGTGAGAGATGATGCTATAAGTGGAGTTGAACAAATGAAATCAAAGATTCTTGAACTTAATAATTCCAAGGAACAAATGCAATTGGAAATAGATTCAATAAGGAATTTTAGGAAAAAATAAATTTAAAGTCATTACGATTTGTATTGCATAAGAATTTACATGCAAGCAAAGAAAGTGAGAGATGATGCTATAAGTGGAGTTGAACAAATGAAATCAAAGATTCTTGAACTTAAGAATTCCATGGAATAAATGCATTTGGAAATAGGTGATAATGAATTTAGGAAAAATGAATTTTTAAAGTCACTAGGTTTTGTATTGCATATGATGCTATAAGTGGAGTTGAACAAGTGAAACCAAATATTCTTGAACTTAAGAATTCCATGGAACAAATGCAATTGGAAATATCTATGATAAGGAATTTAGGCAAAATGAATTTTTAAAGTCACTAGGTTTTGTATTGCATATGTGATGCTATAAGTGGAGTTGAACAAATGAAATCAAAGATTCTTGAACTTAAGAATTCCATGGAAAAAATTATACAATTGGAAATAGATTCAATAAGGAATTTATTTAGTCAAGAGGTTTTTTTTTGCATCTAATACATGAATTTACATGTGCAAGCAAAGAAAGTGATCTAGATGATGCTATAAGTGGAGTTGAACAAATGAAATCAAAGATTCTTGAACTTAAGAATTCCACATGGAATATTTATACAATTAGAAATAAATGACCAAGCCTTTGAAAAAAACCCATTCTAAATCATGTCCCACGCCCAATCAATATAGATATCTAGATCTATAAAAAAATTGAATATATATAAATCTAGTAATGTATCTAAAAAATATGTCATGAACAATGTATTTAAATTTAAATAACTTAAAGCTCTTGGTACATATAATACAGATCCTCTCTATCTTTAATTATCTCTAAAATCTTTTCATGATCTTCAATAGGAAACCTCCACTTTTCTTTGGCACATCCTCATCTAGGTAAAGTTTCAAATTTATTTTTGTTGCTATAACTAAGTGACTATAATGTAGAACCTTTTGTCCTAGCATATAATCAACAAATATAATACCATTTTTATCTATCTTTATTTGTTGATAATATGTTCCTTCAATAATGACTGATCTAATGTGATACTCTTGTCCATCACCATCTATCATCAATTGCACCAATTTGCATTTTGGTTGTGTAAATCTTAGTAGATAGTAATCTACACATTCCACATTGTCAAGATCTGCAACAACAACAAAAATATCTCCTGTACATACCATGTAGTACAAAAAAATATAAATATTTATATAAACATTCTTGAAACTTAAGTAGAATATATAAATCAATTTTAAGTTAATCAATCTATATACCTGTAACAACTAAATCAGATACACATTCATAATCAGCTGAATATAGAGGATCATAGACATCAACATTGTCATTTTCTTCAAAAGGAGGCATTGCTACTAATTGTTTCATTTCCCATCGTGAAACATACCCATCTCTAATATTCTCACATTGAACAATATTTGTATTGTCCTCAATGCAATCAACACAAAAACATGATTTTTCTCACATTAATTGCATAAGGTTTGCTACCTCTTGTTGTCATGATTTGATGCAAAATTCAAATACCATTAATTGTTTGACAATTATAAGGATTTGAATGATCAATATTTGTAAATTGCAAACATCCAAGTGATTAAAAAGTGAATATGTATATATATATATATATATATGAAAATTCAATTAAATCATGTACACACACTTTGAAATTCAAATAACAATTTTTTGACTATGTACCTTTATCTTCCCAAAAATATTGTGTGTTGTATATTGAGTTGCAAGTGCAAAAATGACTTTTGCACCATTCAACAATTTCATTTGCATTCCGTATGGCATTACCTACAAGTACATGTTGGAAAAATTTATTAGGTTAAGAGGATTAAGAATTTAATTTAGTTTAAATAGAATTTAAAAAAAAAAATCTATTCCATATATGGTGTTACCTACAAGTTCATGTTGACGAAGTGTACACTTCACCCATGCTCTTGCTCCATCATACTCTCCTTTTCCATGTCCACTCATAAAAATTCCACAAAAAATTGGTGCCACGTCTAACATGTTGTTGGCTTAACCAATTAAAAGCTTTTGCAGACTTAAATTGTCCTATGAAGTTACAAATAATTTCATTCAAACCAAATCAGTTGAAAAAACTAGATATATACATATATACATGTATACATGTGTACACAACATATTATATAAGTAATTGAACAATTTAAGTCTCAAAGTTAAGTAAATAAATTTAATTTAAAAAAAACAACAATTACCAGCACATCCATTAGACGATATCCCGTGTTACTCAACATTTATGGCACGCCATATCAGGTCTTCAAAAAACATTTTGAAACAATGAGGTACATAGTTTCTATCATGACCCACATCATCATTGATATAAAAGTGAACCTCTTTGATGATAATTCGGTCATATTTTCTACTTTGTAAACCATCTACATGTAACTCGACATGGATATAACAAAATTAAACAAAGATTGCAACTTGCTCTGAATGATTATCGACTTGGAATCTCAGTTTCAAGACTAAATGTATAATCCTCAGAGAAATCCACAATAGAGAGAATACAACCTGGTGGAAAGCAATTATTTGAGTCACAAAATTTCTTAGCTTGCCATCTTGCACTATGACAATTATGGATATGTGGATATATGATATTGCGAAATTTATTCATAAATTCATTGTAAGAAAATCCACTCTCTTTGAGAACAATTTTTTTGGCCTCAACTCCTTACTTTGTTGAGTATTTCTCATATTCAAATCTCTTCCAAATAAATTGCATTGAATGATCAATATTGTCAACTTGTAAAAGATTCTTCAAATTTCCACAATCATTGCATATATTTTTTATACACTGTACATTGAATTCATCTAAATATTCTAATTTTTTGTATACAAGATACTTCACAAATTGTGTTGTGCTTCCAGGGATGGCTATATTTTGATCAATTACTACCAATTTTTTTTATATGACTATAGGTGTAGATCAAATTCAACATGATTTCAACAACAACAAGTTTCACGTACTTTATTTATACGTACAAAATATGGTTGTAGTGTCTCAAACATCCTTTTGACCAATCTTCACATTTGAAAATTCTTGCTTGAATGCTTCAAAAAGTTCACTTTGTGTTGTATCTATAAAATGTTTTGGATGAAAATTATTTGTACCATCTTCTCCTATTATTTGTATAGTGTCCCTTCTATTGGAAGAAACATGAGAGTGGTTGGTCCAATATTCAACCACCTATTTCTTTACATCTTCTAAAATTCTATCTTTTTGGGGAATCCTACAAATATTTACCCAATTTTTATCAATATTTTTATATAATTTATCTCTCTTTTCAATATACCTTTGAACAGTTCTCCTAGAAACATTTAGTAATTCCAAAATTTCTTGAATTTTTCTTCCATGTGATAATTTCCTAGTAGAAATTATAGTTGTGGTGCAGGTGAATTCTAACCTAAGAACGCAAAACAATGACTGATCCAAGAGGATCCAAAAACCTCAAAAAATATCATAGTCTCAGAATCTCTCAGAATCGACATCATTGGATAGAGATCGTTGACATGATCCTGACACAACTTGAACGAGCCCAAAAGGAGTATGTATGCAGAAGTTATGTTCAGTCAAAGGTTCGGTCAAGTAGGTGAATCAAGCGTTCAAAAAGGTGAAAAATTGATTGTCTCAAATCCAAGCAAAAATGACACCAAGTCATAGTGCTCGTCGTGCTAATTTTGGAACTATCTTCGGTTTCAAAAATAGAGTCCATATGAGTAAAATAGAGCCAGTCAAAGTTTTAATCAAAATGATGATGTCAGCATGTGACATGGCAATTGACTAGATGGTGACGTGGAATTGTAGGTGATGTGACAAAAATCTCACAAAAATTCACATACCATGCTTTATTTTTGAAAATAAAGTGTGGAGGCTTATTTTATCTCACAAAAAATCATCAAATTTTGTGGGATCCCAACCGGATTTGGTGGGATCCAAATCTCCTAAAAATCAAAGAAATTAACTCATAAGAAAAAAAAACCTCCTAAAATAACATTAAATTGTTATTTTAATTTTAAACTAAACCCCCTAAACTAAAATAGCCCGTGAATATAATAAGACAAGGGCTTAAAAAACAAATTTCAAATGTTTTATTAAGGGGTTGTTTATTGTTTTATTTTTAAAATGGGGAAGTTATTGTTTTTTATAAACGGGTTAGTGTGTTTTTTGTAAGGCTTATAATTATAAAAGCCAAAGGAGGGGGTTAATTTGTTATTTTATTTATTATGGTGTTTTTAACCCCATATGCAAAATTTATGTATAAAAGGAGGTGGTGTGATAGAGTCTTTATGCATTTTGTGGAGAGATAATTCAAATGTTTTGAGAGAAAATTTTATGCTCTTTTGAGGAATTTTTGGAGAACTTTACAAGGTGATATTACACCAAGAATTGTAAAGAGTTGTGAGTGAGATTGTGAGGAGACTATTGTAAGCTTGGGGAATTGTAAGAAGGTATTTTCAGGTGCTTGGCAATCTTAATAAAGCGGTCCAACATTGAGAAGTGGACCCGGAGACATAGTCCTCAAGGACGAACTCCGTTATCAAACTGTTTGTGTCTCTCTTCCATCTCTTTCTTGTTCTGTCATTTATTTCAGTGTTATGTTCTCTCATGAATGTTACTACAGATAACTGATTAAAAGTGTTTAAATGCATAACTCAATTTCATAATCTCAAGAGTTTATTGCATAATCACACATTATTGTTGCGATCGGGAATTAAATCTATAATTGGATTAAATTTTGGAAAAATTTAACGTGTTTGTTTATAGATCAATGACAATGCAAGGTGGAGAACACAAAAAAAACACTCAAAATTGGCCTAGTTGAATCTAAACAAAACACAAGAAATTGAAACTTTTTTACCTTGTTTAGATGTTGGTCTTGGTTGGCCCTTGAAATTGCTTGATATGCGTGCTCCTTGATGGAAAAATAGCTCAAAATGATGCTAAGATGAAGGTGAATGCAATGGAGGTTGTGGGTAGTTGAATTGATACAAAATGAGAGCTCTATGATGTTGCAACAACGGTGGATGCTGGATTGCTTAATGTGTGATAGATTGCTAAGTGTGCTTAGTTGATTGCAAAAGTTGATTGATTCCAAATGAGGGAAAATTCCACCATTTTTAGGGGAGATGTCTCTAAATAATGGAGAGATAGGATCAAGCCAATATGGACAAGATCAAGGGCTAGGGCGAGTTGAGAACTCGCAAGCCCTCACATCTTGACATGTGGCAGGTGATATGGAAAGAAGAGATGATGTGGACATGACATGTAGATGCTACATCGTACCTTGGAATTTGGACAAGATATCCTTATAAGGGAGGTCCTTTTCCACATGTGGGTGAGAGGACATGCGAGGAATTCAAAATTCAAATATCTGCATGGGGATGAGAGAAAGAATTTAAAATTCTTTGAAATGCATAGAGAAAATAAATATGAATTATAAATTCACATAGGGAAGGGGTTTCCTTCTCCAAAAGGAGAAAGTATTTAAGGCAATTGACTTAGGACACTTCATAAATGGCATGGGGATTAGGTTGACCTAATTAAGTGATTGAGGTTGTGCAAATGCATGATTAGACAAATTAATGACAGATTAGAGGCAAGTGGGGGATTATGAAGGATGTGACTCTAATGATGATTAGGGGTGTGCACGTCCTAATCATAGATTAATTAAGTTAACCTAGATTGGAGAGGATTATGGAGGATGTGACATTTGGAGAGAGAAGAAATGAATTAAAAATTAATTTAATTCATAAAGGATAAAGTGACTAAATTAAATAAATTGGGATATTTATTTAATTTAGAGAGGAAAGGGGATAAGGTATTTAATTGATTTATTAAATACCTTAGGAGACATTAGGTTGCAGGACAATATTAATCAAATAATAAATTATTTAATTAATGTGGAAGAGGGATATGAGATAGAGGAATACAAGGGGTGAATTTGACCATATGGGAGTGGTCAAATTTAGGTGTCTACATTTTGCCCCTCTTCAAAATATTGCTAAAATAATAGTGTTTCAAAGAAAAATAAAATACAAATGACTCGATAGAAGAAAATAAATGTTAGACAATGCCCTAGTATCGCAGGGAAACATATAGGACAAAAGAATGGAGGAAAATGGTAGGGTATGACCCCTCGAGAGGGCGGATGGGGAAGAAAAGGGACCTCAAGTGACTTCTTGATATGGAGAAATGGAGGGTACCACGTGATAAAGTGCAAAAAACCATGAAGAATGGCTTTTGAAAGGAGGAAAATAGATAAACGGGGTGCAAATGGTAGCCCGTGGAAGAAAAGGGGTGAATGAATTAATAAAAGGTTAAATAAAGGGTAAAAAATTACACAAAATTTACAAGGCTAAATAGGTGCAAAAAGTGAAAATTATAAATAGTAAATTTGAAAAATTACTATTTACCCTTTGCATACTTAGCAATTGACTAGACAAGAGAGAGAGAGAAAGCAAGTGACAAGGATGGTTGATGGGAGCGATGATGAGGGATTTGTGGATGATGAGCTCATCCACCGAGGCGAGGAGGTTCACCTGTTTTACTATTACTGAGCGTTACTACACCAGGTAGGGTTCCAAATCTCTCTTTGTGAATTTGATTTGAATTTTATGCACATTTTGAATTGGGGATCATGTAGATTAGGTATGTGGGTTCACCATAGATGGGCGAAGACACGGGTGAACACGCAATCCATAGGGGTGGATGTGTTGTGGGAGGGGAGATTTCAAAATCACCTCTCCAAGGGAAAGGGTGGGATTGTACAACGTAGGGGTGAATGTGTAGAGGGATAGGCGAATGCGAATTTGTCGAAACTAGAAAGAGGTGAAAGCAATTTCGCCAAAAGCAGAAATAGGCAGAATCAAATCCGCCTTTCAGTGGAAAAGGGTGAGAGCGACTCACCCCTTAGGAAGGAAAATATGTAGGGGCAAATGCAACTTCACCCCTAAGGGAAAAATGGGCGGATTCGCGCCTGGACAAGAAAGGGGCAGATTCGTCAAGAAAACAAGTGAATTTGTTGGAGGAAAACAAAGGGGCAAGCGCACTGGTTGGATAGGTGAATGCATTGGGTAAGAGAAATGGGTGAATTTTTCTTACACAGAGGAAAATTTGCCAAACTTGGGGCAGGGATGAAAAAATGACAAGAAAGAAATGAAATGCGAGAAAAGCTAAAAAATTGTTCTATATGGATGCAAAACTTTGAGTCATTGAGGATGTGGGAGAGACATTCAGAGGTGCTAGAGGTGACATGCAGGGTGATGAATTCCCATGATCACATATCACTTGCATAGGCTAGATTGCTACACATGTTGGGGTATCCCAACATTTGAGCGCCTCGGGGACTAGTGACAACATTGATGGAGAGATGGTGTTCAAAGACCTCGACCTTCCATCTCTTGATAGGGGAGATGATAGTGACGTTAGAGGATGTTTGGAGGATTCTTTGATTTCCCATCTGAGGGAACTTGGTCAGCTGGGCCCGCACTCAACCAGTGGAGGAGAGCCAATAGACCGTGTTTGGACTAGTGGAACTGTCGATCTAGGGGAGGGAGCTAGATCTTGATGCTTGCTTGGGATTACATGTACTAGCCCTACCACTTTACCTCTACAGTTTGATCAATGAGATCTTGTTACCAGAAAGGAGTGGACACTTTTGTAGCCTCAAGATTATTGAGGTTGTTAGACACATTATAGAGAGGCATGAGGGGGAGTTTGCATAGGGAGCATGCATACTAGCACATCTATATCGGTACATGCATGTCATCTATTACAAATGAGCGTTGTGTGTCACCCATGTGACACTACTTCAGGTGTTGGCATGGGAACATATCAACATAGCGAGACCGGATATTTTGGTTGCTAGAGTGAGAGATGAGATGCTGCCGGTTGCATATTGGTGGGGGAGAGAGTACAACTTCAGGTTGCATTACTAGGCAATGGGGGATTTGGCGGCTTGGCGATGGAGATTGGATGGGTTGAGATTAGAGCATATCACATGGAGACCCTACATGGCTTGATAGTTTTAGGGGTGGAGGGATGATGAACGGAGATACATGGGCTATTTCTTTTCAGTTTTCTATCTGATTCAATGGGATCTATTTATTGTGGAGCTGCACAAACCAGATAGGGACACTAGGCAGTTCGGGATACATCAGGATATTCTTGTGGGACCCCAGAGGTTTGAAAGGATCACGAGGGAGCTAGAAACATTATGGGGAGATCCAATTATGACAGATTATGCACAACAGATGTGGGACACTATCCCACTGACACAATACCCATGGAGGGAGGGACCAGAAGATGTAGGGACCACCGTACAATACTCAACATGGTGGCAGAGGAGAGGCCGGGGTGGATTATAATGGTGCAGCCGAATTTGGGGGCCCTAGGGTACAAATCAAATGACGAGAGGAGGTTAGACAATAAGAAAAGGAGGAGGAGGAGAGGAGGCCGATAAAAGAAAGGAGGTGATGGAGATGCTGAGATGGAGGAGGTGAGAGGAGATGGGGAGACTATGGAGGTGGATGCTCTAGAGATACATCCCTTGGTGATAGTGCCATATGTACCAATTCCACCCGAGGATCCCATGATACTACTCATAAGATCCCTAGCTTGCATGAGGATTACAGAGCATCAAATCCAAGAGTTGAGGCAGATAGAGATAGGTTGTAGACAGAGGTGGATAGACTGTAGAGGGAGGGAGACAGGGACTACATGACCCTAGTAGATGAGGCATCATTAAGAGTACAAGAGGCCCACATAGAGAGGAATGACCTAAGGAGATAAGTGGCAGAGATACACTAGGGACTAGAGGAGATGAAGGAGAGAGATGAGCTGTGAGATAGGGCAGAGTGTGTCGAGGTGACTATGGGAGATGCAGGGGCAGTGATGGAGAGAGCAGAGGTAGCATAGGCAAGGGTACATGCCCTATAGAGTGAGTGAGACACAACAGTATAGGAGATGTTATGGCTATGGGAACAAGTGGACCAAATGAGGCTAGCCCAGGATTCATGGGAGTAGGAGAGGAGATATATCATGGGGTTGTGGGATAGGTACTAGATTGAGTGGGACCTAGTGAGAGGACATGCAATAGAGGTGGTAGATGCCAGGATAGAGGTGACTTATTATATGCTTGCTTATCATCAGGTTGTCCTAGATCCCACACAAAGAGTATCCCCCTATGTTAGAGTAGTCCTTCAGATGCTAGTGTCATCTCACTTAGGGGCCACTCATACACAAGGATATAGCAGCTTTCGTGAGACTCCCCCTAGAGGTAGAGGATTAGGGGCTGACTCCCAACAGAGATCAGATGGAGCCAACACAAGGTAGGCAGGAGAGGGGATACACGACACAGGTTTTTGACATGTGTAGATTGTATATGCAACATACAAAGATACATATCACATACTCCTTAGTACAGATAAGAGATTATTTCATTCATTTATTAGTTCATTCTTTATTCTTTATTCACTTGGGAGATGTAGTCTTTGTATTAGACCACAAATTTGTACCTATATGTTATTTGATGGGTTTCAGTGGACATGGACTTGTTATGATGCTTTTATGATGGACTTATTATGGAATCTTATGGTTTTATTATGGATTATGATGGAAATATGATGGACATGATATATTTTGATATTTATATGATATGCGATGGACATTTCCGACACTATGTGGTTAATATGTGATAGATGTTTATTATGCTCATGTGTATGGTGCTTATGATCATGATGTATGTATGTGACTATGATGATTTATGCTTATGTTTATGTGGATGACATGGATTGAATGCATTATGCCTAACACTTTATGATGCAGGATGTGATGAATGATTTATGATTTTATGATGCATGTCATGGATGTGGTGCTAACAATTTGTGATGCAGGTGGTGATGAATGTGTGTACACTGTAAAATCAATTTGATTTTAATTTTAGTGGGAAAAATTTACTGACATATTACTATGATTTGATTATGATATGAAAATGGAAATGGAATGGGATGCAATGAATGAAAATTGTGATGTATGTATATGTGATAATATTGTGGATGGATATGATGAATATAATGTAATACAATGTATGCAGTGAGATGAAATAATATGTTTAGAATAATAACTCTAAACAACCTAAAATGATAATGCAATGAGGTGATAATGGAATAGAATGAACTTAAGATGCTTAGAAGAACCAATCTAGATTAATCTAAAAAACTTAAAATGAATATGATAATGACAATTCCAAATGAAATGAGATGATGAAATGAACTTAAGATGCTTAGAATAACCAATCTAGATTAATATAAACAACTTAAAATGAATATGATAATGACAATGCAAAATGAAATGAGATGATGAACCTAAGTGAACAATGATAAGTGTGACAATATATTGCATATCAGGATGAACAAGGATGGGTGTGATACTGCACTTGTCAAAGAGCATAGGAATCCTGATAGGAAGAAAATATGGGAGATGAGCATTTGCACAACCGAAACCCGTAACCATAGGCTAGGGAAAGGATGGATGGGGATAAATGCAATGCAGCAAGATGATAAATGAAATGAAATTCTAATGCTCTTTTTCTATTTTAGGAGCACTTACTTTGCTATGTCATAAGACACGATATTCCAGGGTATGAGGAACCAAGGGAAATTAGTGTCTAATGCATAAAAAAAAAAAACAAGAAGGCTATCTCAACACACCAAAGCCACAAGGGCTTTGGTCGAGCCAGGTATTGGGATAACTGCAAGCACAAAAGGATTCCCTAGCATAACAAAAGACCATAGGGATCTTGATGGGTACTATGTGGGACAACCAAGAAGACATAAATAGACAAAAGATCAAGATATGCCCCTATGTGTACCAGTCAAAGCACACCATGATATAGTGGATCGTGATGACCTTGACAAGGTATAATAGGAAGCTCAAATGATAAACAAAAGAAAAAAGCATCAAAAGATCATAATAAATTTCAAATGTATTTTGCCACATGATCAAAAGAGTGGATGGGATTGATGCGGTCTGATTAGGAAGGATTCATCTTGTTAAGACTAAATATGGAGGATAGATTAAATGATCAACATAACTTAGGATATTAGAAGCTAATTGGACCTCAAGATACTAACAAATTTTGCTTGTTAGGAACCAGCTAGGTAGGGACATACTTGATGACACGACATGACAAAAAGACACACCCTAAATACCTAGGGGCTTGGGGGTTGATCAAAGATTATCCTTTCCTATGTGAAAGTTTAAAGCCCTCATATTTCAATAAAAGATTGGCGACTGGCCATGGATAAGAGCAAAAAGAAGACAATGGAGACCATGATGGAGGACACAAACATGATAGAAAAATTCCCTAAGGGTTGATCAAATGATCGAACTTGTCTACGTGAAAGAGCATGGGCAATGTAGTTCGATAAAAGGAAAAAAGATGAGATGAGACCTAATGATGACCAACACGATGAAGGAATCCTAGATGAGGACACACGACTGACAAACGACACTAAAAAACAAACAGCAAAAACTCAAATTTAGGATAAAAGATCAAGATTTCGGATAGCCGATTTAAATTGTCCAATGCTCAACCAAAATATACCAAGTGATAGATAAGCGGATGTGGATGAAAGGACTAGACTGATAGGATGTGAGGATAGGATGGATGGAAGCATAAAGTAACTAGGAGGAAAAGTAGATAATGATTAAGCCCTCTATGAATGATGCTTGTTTCCATGTTTTCACCAAACATACTTATCCAAGGCACCATCAAGGGTGGTTTTCACCATAGGATGAATTGTTTCTCTTTACTATTTTTGGATTTATTTATTTTTTATATTTTTGATGACTTTTTACTTTTTTTTTGGTATTTTTTAGGATAGGATAACCCAACTGACTTAGGTGTAAAGCCTCTTTAGGTGCATGATTTTGATAGGCTCCTCTATGGGTTCCCCCTTAGGTGTAGCAAGCCTATATGCCCTAGAACAACATAAGGACCCAACCAATTTTCCTCAAACTTTCCTTTCTTGTCTCAATCTTGCTGGGTGCACTACTTCTCTTTAAGGGCTAGATCACCGTTATTGAATTGATGAGGACAAACCTTCTTGTTGTAGCTCTGCCTAAGATGATGTTGGTATGCTTGAAGGTGATTGTATGCCTTGATGCACTTTTCATCTAGGATTTCAAGCTAACTTAAGTGTGCAACTCGAGTATCTTCATCACTGATGAGGTTCTTCAGAGATATTCAAAGTGATGGGATCTCAACTTTGGTCAACAAGATAGCGTTGGAACCATATACAAGATAGTATGGGGTGGCACCAATGGGAGTGTAGATGGATGTACAATAGGCCCAAAGGGTGGGATGGAGATGAAGGTGCCAATCTCGACTATATTATTGACCACCTTTTTAAGGATTTTGATGAGGGTCTTATTGGTTGCCTCGACTTGACCATTACCTTGAGGGTAATAGGGGGTGGAACAACGATGTTGGATATGATTTGTCTCACAAAGGTGTTTCATAAACTAATTTTTGAAGGACTTTCCATTGTCAATGATGATGGTGGAAGGGATTCTATATCTGTAGAGAATATGGAAAAGGATAAATTTTGATATCTGAATACCTATGATTTGAGAGAGTGGAATTGCTTCCACCCACTTAGTAAAGTATTTAGTGGCTGTGATGATGAATGTATGGCCATTAGAGGATGGAGGGTAAATCTTGTCGGTCAAGTCAAAACCTCATTGAGAAAAAGGCCATGGTGCTATGATGGGCTCCAAGTCTTGTGCAAGAGCATGGATTAAATCTGCATGTTGCTAACAAGGTAGGCATTTCTTCATGAACTCACAAGAATCATTCTCCATAGTAGGCCAATAATAATTATCTTTGAGAATCCTTTTTGCTATGTCCATGCCATTAGAGTCCCACAGACACCACTATGTACCTCATTTAGTGTCGTGCATGATTCCAATTCATTGAGACACCGAAGAAGTGTGCCATCATACCCCTAATGATAACGAGTATCTCCTACAATAGTATAGTGGGAGGTATGTTGGATAAATGTTTTTCATTGATTTTGAGTAAGGTTAGATGGTAGGATATTATCATGGAGGTAAGTGTAAATGTCATGGTACTAGGGTGATTCAGGACGTATGATATTGCACACCATCTCACTATCCAGGACATCATATGTTGGGATTAGGAGTTTTTCAATGAGGAACTCACAATCCATTCAATCTTTGGGCATGTTGGTGAGGAAACCAATTGTAGCCATTGCATCAACTGCTTTGTTTTGGACTTTGGGAATTTTCTCAAATCAAATGAAGGTGAAATACTTCTTTAAGTCATCCACCATGCATTTATAGGGTAACAACTTATCATCCTTTGTCTGAAACTCATCATTGATATGTTTGATGATCAGTTGGGAATCGCCAAAGACTTGTAGATAGGTGATGTTTCATTGGATGGCTATTCTAAGGCCTATGATAAGAGCTTCATACTTTGTTATATTGTTGGTGCATGGGAATGCTAACTTGAATGGTTTTGGGATGTAGTCACCTTAAGGGGTGATGAATAAGGCACCTGCAACAACTCCATTGTGCGCGTATGACCCATCAAAGTAGAGTGTCCATGTATCTGCTTCTATGACTATAAGGACCCCTTCATCAGGAAACTCAGCTACTAATGGATATGCATCCACCAAAGGAGCATCGACCAACTGACCTACTATTATCTATCCCTTGATTTCCTTACGGTTGGTGTACTCTATGTCAAATTCACTTAATAATATGACCCACTTGGTCATGCGGCTAGTCCAAGAAGTTCTAGACAATAGATATTTAAGTGGATCAAATTTTGATATTAGCTTGACGAGATGACTGGGCATGTAATGATGAAGCTTTTGTGAACTGAAGACCACTACCAGAAAATCCTTTTCCATTGGAGAATAGTTGAGTTTATAACCCACCAATGTTCAACTGATGTAATAGATTGCACGCTTTTTAGAGGACTCATCATGCTATGCTAATAATGCCCCCAACACAACTGATGTAGTTGAGATATACAACAAGAGTGGTTTACCTGGAATAGGAGGCATTAAGATGGGTGGATGAGCTAAGTACTCCTTAATCTTGTCAAATCCTTGCTGACATTCTAGATCCCACTTGAAGGTGGTATCTTTGTGTAGGAGATGTGTGAATGATTGACACTTGTCAGCGAGATGGGCTATAAAATGCCTGATGGATTGTAGCTTCCCTTGAAGGATTCTTAATTGCTTGAGATTACGTGCTAGAGGAATTTCCATTATGGCCTTGACCTTTGTTGGATCTACCTCGATACCCCTTCTGGATACTATGAAGCCCAACAACTTTCTAGATGTAACTCCGAAAACACACTTTTTTGGATTTAGACATACCTTGTAGTGCTCTAACCACTCAAAAATTTTCTTTAGGATCATAGGATGTTCTTCTCTGGTCTTGGAATTCCCCAATAATTCATCAATATAATCCTCCATTATGATATGAATGAGGTAATGGAAGATAATAGTCATGGCATGCTGATAGGTTGCCCCCACATTTTTGAGACCGAAGGGCATGACATTATAGTAGAAGGTGCCCCAAGGAGTGGTGAAGGAAGTTTTATGTTGATCTTTTGGTGCAATTTTGATTTGATTATAGCCCAAAAAACCATCCATGAGGGATAAAATTTCATGCCCTGTTGTAAGATCCACTTGCATGCCAATGTTTGGAAGGGGGAAATCATTCTTCGGATAGGCTTTATTGAGATCCCAAAAATCTATAAAAATTTTGATATTCCCATTTGGTTTGGCGACAAGCACTATGTTGGATATCCAGTCAGAATAATCAATAGGTCTTACGAACCCAGCCTCAAACAGTTTTTCTAGTTCTTTCTTGACGAGCAAGGCCACTTGGGGATGCATTTTTCTTAGTTTTTGTTTAACAAGTTTTGCATCTAGGTGAACATTTAAATGGTGCACTACCAAGGCAGGATCTAATCTTGGCATGTCTGAATAGGCCCATGAAAAGTTGATTATTCCTTCTTTTAACAAATTGATAATGATAGAATGCTCTTCCTCTAACAATGATTTGGCCAGATATGTGATTTTGGGGTCTTAATTTGTTCCCAAATTGACTTCTTGGGTCTCTTCGATCAAGATGGAAGACCGTTCAGACAAGAGATTTCCTATCAGGGGAAGATGAACATCCCCATCCTCCAGCACCTTGTTGAGGTTTTCATTCTTGGATACACCCTTTATTTTGACTTTTGATGAGCCAAAAAGTGCCTCAAAGAGGTTTTCACTAGATGACCCTTTTTTATTGTGCTTCTTTTTACTTTTTTGGTTAGGGTGTTCATCTTCCCCTAATCCCATGAGATGCACATAAGTGTCTACTGAAGGAAAGGTATTCATAGGTGCACTACCTTTACAATCAATGAAGCCAGGATGGCCAAGGGAAAGGATGATGGTAAAGACGGATAGGTAGTCAAATAGGGAAGGGAGATCAACGTCATCATATGCGAATATGATGGCCTCTTCCTCTAGTATGTTGTCAAGGAAATCATTATCCATATTGACATTATTAGAGGTACTAGTTGATAGTGCGAGACTCTTTTTCTTTTTATCATAGCTTAAGCCCAAATGTCTAGGTCACACAGGAGTGTCAATAGGTTGCAATCTTCCTTGTTCTTCTATACCAAGGCCCCCCCTTGATAATTGTATTTTTCAGCTAACTTGGATAAACAAGGATAAGTCTCTTGGAAATACTCAATAAGAGGGGGAAAAGGCTCAAGTTCTTCTCTGTATATCCACTAACAGATATCATCATCTAGTTGATCTTGTTGTGTTCCAGGGGATCAAAGAGTGCTAGACCCCATATTCTTAGAACTAAGTGTTATTGTCTTCTCTTCTTCCTTTGGTGTGGACTGAGAAGGTTGGCCATAGGTACAAGGAGATGGTGGCATGGTTGCCACATTTAGAGCTGTACACATCTCGTATTGACTACAACCCTTATCTATGATCTTGACCTTGGTGATTGTGGATTAAAAGGTGGAGGATGGGATGGATGATGTGGTGGATGATGGATTAGAATATGAATTGGAAGATGATTCCTGAGGTGCCCCCACTTCAACTCCTAGACAATAGTGGGAGTGGGGGAAGGAAGCTTCTAAAGCATGACAATATTCAAAGGGTTGTGGATCAACATTATGGTTGCTTCCATCCCATTGAATGGGAATTTTAGGCATTGATGGTAAGTGGACAAAACAACCTGCATGGCATGGATCCATGGGCAGCCAAGGAGAAGGTTGTATGGGAGGTCCAAATCAAGAACATGGCATGTGGTGTATTGCACAATAGGGCCAACCTAAATAGGAAGACAAATGATTCCTTCAGAGTCTCTTTCTACATTGTTATAAGATTTGATGGTGATAGTTTGATTATTCAAGTTAGCGTGGGTATATCCTACCTATTTTTTGAACTTTAGTGCACAAAGGTTGAGGGAAGAGCCATTATTTACCAGGACCCTTTTCACTTTATGATGAGCTACGAGGACCTCGATGTGAAGGGGACAATAATGGTTTGAATCGATGGATGGCATATATCATTTTGACTAAAGCCCAGCTGATATGTGGATGGCATATGTCCTACTAAGGCTTGAAATTGAGTAGGATCTATATCATTAGGCATGTGAGTATCCTAAAGAGATTTGGTGAGGATTTATTAATGGATAGGGGAAGACTTAAGAAAATCGAGGAGGGATATTTGAGCGGGATTCTTTCCAAGGTGATTAAGAATATTATATCGAGAGCTCACGAGAGTTGGATGGGATGATGTGGAGGGTCCAAGAATGGATATGAGGATGTGATAGGTTGTAACATCACATTGCAAGTCCTTTCCTTTAACATGAATCATGGATACACGAGGCTCTACCTAGCTAATGCACATGACTATACCATCATAGTTATAGGGTACATTCTTATAGTTGATATTATTCATGTTGTTATTTTGATTGTTATTGTTGTCAGACCTGAGATTAGAATTGGATGTACTAGCACCCTGATTGTGCTTAAATTGGAAAGCATTTTGATATATTTGCAGTTGGGCATTGGATGATGTCACCTAATTAGCATCCACTACTATATCTCCTAGATCTATAAGATCTTGGATATACGTTTTAAGTCCCTGACACTTATTAGTGGAACGACCTTTGATTTTGTAAAAATCACAGCACTCATTTTCTCTATACTAGGTAGGCTTTGGTTTGGACTTGTTAAAAGGCTTAGTCATAGGATAAGTGATTCGATAAATCACTTGAAGGAGCCTATTGAAGAAAATACTTAAGGATTCTCCCAAAGGAGTGAATGAGGGTTTATTGTTCCCTTGATTCTAATGATTGAGCTGTTGGGGAGGACATTGTGCCCCCTTTGGCACTGATATGATGCTAAAGACTAATGGTTGATTGGGGACGTATTGCGACCTTTGTGAGGTATTGGCTACTTGGACATGCTTAGTATCGGTGACACCATCATTGACAACATTATTGTTTTTATTCTAGTAGTAGGGATTGTCTCCAGATGACTTACCCTTGTCTGGATTGTAAATTTTGACTTGTCCCTTAGCATTGAGCGCCATCTCAATGATAGTACCTTTTTCTATGACCTTTGAAAAGGTTGTGACACAATGAAGGTTGAGATTATGTGCCATAAATGGATGGGAATTTTGAACAAAAATGGTCACCATGTCCTTCTCACTAAGATGGGATTTTAGATGACTAGCCAAGGTGTGCCACCTTTGTAGGAAGCTTGCAAAATTTTCTCCCTCACATTGTTTTTCTTTTAGAAGATCTAAGATATCGATGTCCTTCTCCAAGTTGAAGGAGAAGTGTGTAAACAATTTCTCTAAAATATTTGCAAAAGAAGAGATTGACCGCCTTTGGAAGACCCATAAACCAATCTAGAGCTACCCCTGTGAGGCTCCTAGGGAATAACTGCAAGAGATAATTGTTGTTGTGTAGGAATTCTTGGTAGTGTGTGTAGAATTCTTGGATATGGTTCTTTAGGTCCTTGGTTCCTTTTTATTTGTCAAACTTTGGCATTTAAAAATGCTTAGGAAAAGGAACAAGCAAAATTGAGGGATCAAACAGATAGGGGAAAATCTCTTTAAAGTTGAAAGACTCTTTGGAGGTCCCTACTTGCAAGTCTTTTAACGTGAATTTTATCTCTTCCTAGTGCTTATTAACAGGTGTGGATGACGAAGGATTGGTCAGATTGGATTGGTTATAAGGAACATATTTCTAATATGATGTGGATGGAGTCGCGATGGTTTGATCGTGTGATGGTGGAGGTGGATATGAAGAGGCTTGCTGATATTGATTGGGGTATGTGGATTGGGGACTAGCATAGGATTGCTGATAAGATGGTGGGGCTTGATAATATGAGGTAGAGGCACCCTATTGATATGATGGTTGGGCTTGATAATAGGAGATGGAGGCACCTTGTTGATATGATGGCTACTATTGAGAGGAATATAGATTGGATGAGTAATTATAAGTAGTAGATGGTTGTTGGGAAGCATATGGAGGTTGTTGTGGATTGGATTGCTGGTAATAAGGTTTTTGTTCAATTGTTTAGGATTTGTGTAAGAAAGTTGCTATTGGGATTGTTAGGGGTTGTGATAAGGATAACTAGGATTAGGATTAGATGGGGTAGCATATGTGGTATACGTGCTTTGTGGGTGATACAGGTATTGAGAAGCAGGGTTACCTAGCGTTTGTTGGAAGGATTGATGTGTTTGTGTTGGGACTTGTGTATGATGAGGTAGTTGTTGATAAGATGGTGGTTGTTGATAAGGAGGTCAATATGGGATTTGAGGTTGTTGAGGGACTTGCAGTTGATGAGGAGGCAACTGATAAGATGATGTTGGCTGATGAGTAGGCATGTGTAATTGCTGAGGAGTTTACGATGAGATACCTTATGACTGGTGTGGAAGTTGTTTCTGATGTTGTGAAGTAACCTGTGCTTGATGTGGGGGTTGCAAGGGAATTGGGATATGTTGCGAAGGCTGAGATGGAATGGTAGCATGTTGCAAAGGCTAAGATGGAGGTTGTTGTGATGTCTGCTAGTGAGGTAGTTGCGATGGCAGTACCTACTGCGGGTTACCCTAAGGTTGATGCAAGGATGGGTTATTTCCTTGAGGCAGTTATTGAGATGTGAATGGAGGTGGCAGTAAATTGGATACAAGTGTAGATCTAGGAGGTGGAGGTGGTGCAATGAAAGGATTTCCCCTAGTATTTCCTGGTAGTTGACCCAGTTGGTTAGGTGAAAGAGGTGGTCCAAATGGTATGGGAGTTGAGGTTTGTGGGATGTTCATGCTTGGAAGATTGGGAAGACCCTATGACATACCAAGACCAAGAGGATTGTTAGGATTGGGGCCTTGAGGAATGTTTAGATCAGGTGCTCCTATAACCAAAATTAGAACCTGAGGAGGTGGTATAGGGGGCACGACTTGATAAAGGACAACATTTCCAAATCTAGGTTGATACACAGCAGACATACAAAATTTACATTACGCATTGATAGGTTCCATTCATCAGCATTAGATATTTGCATTAGATCCATTCATCACCTTCATCCATTCATTTAAATAATCTCATTGCCTAAGGTTATTTATTTAAAATCAAATGAGCATTATCATCAATCTTTTAATAATAAATCAAAAAGCCATTTAAATCAGGTAATCATATTCCATCATTCGATTAAATAAATCAATTATCAAAGTCTTAAGGTCGCTCACCTAATCAGCATTAAATCCAGCATAATCATCATCTATTTAATCAACATGATTAAATATTAATCCCATCACTTGCATTCTCTAGATATCTCCCACTTGCTGTCGTCAATTTTATTGATTTATTAAAAAACCCTCATTTTCCCTCAACATGACAAGTCCAACATAGCATTTATTGTTGTTTTTCTTGTCCCCTCTCAAAATTTATTGCAAATTTGAATTCAAATTCTCCCTCTCATGGGCACTCTTCCCAAATCTTGCACAACCATTGACCTATCATCATTTGACAAGTGTCATCTTCTCATTAGAGGATCTTTAGTCCCACATTCACCATCTTGGCCAATCTATCATCAAGAAAATCTATAAAATAGGGCCTTCATTCTCATATTTGGATCCACAATTTTATTCAAGGTTACTCTCTTGGTTTGAGAAATAATCTTGTTTTCATCTCCATTGCACTTCATCATCTTGAGCTTTTTATCAAGGATTGGGAAAGGGTCACTAGCACATGTGACACCAATCCACTATGGAATAGCTAATTTGTTGAATGTTTTCATTATGTTTGTGGTTTTCCTTTATCTTTTGTGGCATTTTGGAACATTTGCAAAGTATTTCATAGAGGTATTTTGATAGAGTTTGCAAGGCACTAACCCATAGTTTGAAGTTTAGTTGTTTGCAGATTTTAAAAGGATACCTACAATACCAACCCTCTTGCAGTGGATCCTTAGGGATGTATGAATTTCCTAGATTGTTCTATGAATTTTGAGGGTCTTGCGACACCAGGGGTGCATGAGGTGTGATATTGACATATTTGGATAAGTCAAACCCTGACGGTGGCTTGACGCCCTTCAAGAGCAATGTGGTGAGGATCTTATCCCCACACTCATTAAGGAGATGATTCATCATTTGGAAATTGATAGGATTATTAAGATATTCATCCATTGTGACCTCAGGTTGGTTGACCATGCTCTCGTCAACAAGAGGCGACGTAGTGTGGATTTTAGTATTGGACTGCAATGAGCCACTGTTGGTGGGATCCTGAGGAATATGAGGATGAGTACTTGGGATTGTTGTTCTACCATGAGTTTATTTGCTTGTGATTAGGTGGTAACAGGCATGAAAATGTAAAACTACTAGGTGGACTAAGATGACACTACGCTCTAAGATGCTCTTAAATAAATGACCTAGATGATGACTAAATGATTGATTGGATTGGATATTTGATGGGATTCAATTCAATTAAATTGATTTATGGGATGAGATGATTGACAGGATTGGATTGGATGATGAGGTTGGCTTTGAACAAAGTTTAGAGGTTTAATTAGATGATGTAGGATGCTGACGATCAAATTAGCTAATGAAAAAGGATGATTATGACACTGAATCTACCTCAAGATGGAAGTAGATTGATTGGGCCATGGATGATTACTAACTCAAGATGGATAAAAATCCTAAGAAAGTGTGAAGGATGATGATAAGGGTCAGACACCTACGCCAACTTGGATAAAAACCTCTAAAACAAAGTCTAGGGGATTGGGACTGATAAACCGACGATGAATATGAAATCTAGGGATTCTCTAAGGTACGCCTATATGATTTTATTAACGAAATGATGACTTTTAAAAATTGTAGATGGACTAAAGTGACAATTACGGGTGGATGGATGGTGATAAAAAATTTTCAATCGTGGCAACGGACTCAAAAAGTGACAAGATTTTAGTGACCCAAAGGATTAACTCTCAGGAGTTTTGTATGGATAACGCATACGCCTTTATGTTTGACATGATAGACATAATCGCCTATCTATCAAGTAGGGTCGCCTCTATCTTGGGATGTACACACACAATCAAAATCACCTATCGGGGGATAATAAATTCGCCTATTTCCTTAGTTGTATGAATGGAGAACGAAGATGCCTAAAATGGGATCGCCTATTGGAAACATAGATTTTCCTATGACCTAAATTGTATGAATGAGGATGATACAGGTGAACATGGA
>VDFB02392405.1:0-44231 GCA_007258455.2 Sequoia sempervirens
AAATTGAAGAAGTGCGATTTTGAAAGAAATTGCTTGTAAAAATTAAATAAAATATTACAATGCTAGCAATGATGGAAACTACTGGATTTAATGATGCCAGTTTGTTTATTGACCTTCTGGATTGATTACATATAAGATCTGATAACATGCAAGCTATAAAGCAACAACATGATTGCATTAAAGAAAACCTGATTTGCTTATTATAGGCGACTGAAATGATGATGAACTGGTACGGCTATCAATATAATCACTTCCTCCCTCTGCCAGATGATCCAAAATGAATCCAGATGAAAATGCGCCCCTGTTGGTGAAGACAGAATGCCCAAAGGTGAAGCGCTTTTCCCAATGTGAAAGGTACGGCCTAGTACTAGAAAGTACGGCCCAGCAGCAGCCTGGTACGGCTCAGCAACAGCAGTAACAAATCTGTACGGATCTTGAAAAATATGTCTGGAACTTGGAAAATGGACGCCAATACTGAAGAACCCTTCCCAGATGATTTCCAAACCAAAACCCTGATGATAACTCAAAGAGTGAAGCTCTGTGATAACCTCTGGATGAAGCTATCTCTCTGACAAGCAATAAATCAGCTGATATTTTATAGCCTCTGAACTGCAAACACTGAAGATGGCACATTCTCCAATGCACGATGAAAACTGGAACCCTTGGCTGTATTCTCAGAAGAAGCACTTGGCAAAAATTCGATTTCAAAACATAATGAGCTCCGTTTCCAATGAAACCCTTATATCCTTCCAAAAAGTCAAATTTTCACAAAAAGGCATCATTTAAATAAAGTTCGAACTTTTCTTTTAATTTTTCAATAGTCTCGAACGCACTTTTAATTATTAATTATAATTGAAAAGTGGCCCCTCTTCAATGTTGGTCGACCCCTTTAAGAAATCACTTAAGTTATAATATTAAATATTATTATAACTTTATAATATAAGCTTCAAATAATTAATATTTAATTTGACAATTAAAATATTAATATCTTCCTCAAAATACGTCCAATTAACGAACCGTCTGAAGCTGGAGGATAAGTGATTGAATTTGCACACGACCAGACCATATTGCTAAAAATAGCAGGGGTGCTCCGCTGAGTGACTCAACTTACTAAAAATAGCAAGTCAAGCAAATGATGTCCGAATGACTCCGAACGAAAGCCAAACTGTTATATTCTGACAACCACAGCCAAGCCAAGCTCCAACAAGACCCTCTATCCATCCTATCAGCCTACGAGGGTCGCATAATAGGCTAATAATAAGCTCTGAGAGATGTCAACTGGAAGGGGACATTACAGAAGCTCAAATGTATTCAGAAGCTCAAGTATATTCAGAGGTTCAAGATAGTTATTCAAAGGATCCTCTTGGTCAAGACAACTACATTTTCCCCCCTCTCAATAACAGTGTTATGGTAGAAGGAAGAAGAGAGGTACAAGCTTTTTAGACATCTGGAGGAGCACCCAAAGTGTATCAAAGGACTTATCATCAGAAAGAGCCTCTGACGTCTTCAATTCCTCCAAACAACTTCACAACCCCACCAAATCCCAGTGCAAGTAATAATCCAAGTATACCTAAGGATTCTCCAGAGTATAGACAGCCGAATGTGATGCAAAATAGAAATGGGCAACAAACTGTTCAGCAGCCTGTTCATCTAATGCAGCGTCCGCAAAAGGAGAATTTTCCAAGGGATGGTGTGAAGAAGCTAAGTTCTTATGTGCTGGACAAAGTGAAGAAAATGAAAGTCAGTCTCCCCTTGTATGAGTTGATGAAGATTTCGGAGGTCAGAGATACAATTTTGCGAAGTTTGTATGAAACATCCGCTATGAAGAACACGTCTTAGGAAGCACCTAGTTCGTCAAGGAACCCTCCTGTGAACACGCAGTCTCATCCAGTGCAGAGCACAAATATGGTAGAAGAGGCGCCTCACGCACCATTCAACACTTGGGAGACTCCACAACAATCCCAAGGTTTCGTAGGGATGGTACAGGGCTCTTCAAGCGAGCCTGAGAAGCCAAAGACTGAAGATAAGAGAAAAGTTCGATTCAATCTGCCCACGGAGCAAAAGCAAGAGCAAACGCAGAACGTTGCCCAAGGCAATCAAGTTCATTTGGATAGAAAGAATGAAAAGAAAGATATGACAACAGAGGAAAGAAGAAAACCAGTTGTATTTTATCAGGGGAGAGATAAACCAGCCCCATTCTTGGTATCAGTCAGAATCTTTGGGAAATTGTTACACAACTGCTTGATTGATTCTGGTGCTTCCAACAACGTCATGCCGCTGAAGGTGTGCCAAAGACTGGGTATAGTTCCACTTCAAACCACTAAGAAGGTAACCCAGCTGGATAAGACAGAGGTTCCAGTTGTCGGAGAATTGAATAACATTCATATGCAGTTGTCAGCTGATCCCCGAATTCAGAGTTGTATTGACATATCAATGGTCGACATACCTGAGGGGTATGGAATGCTGCTGAGCAGAGATTGGGCAAGGAAGTTGAATGGATACATTGCTACAGATTTCTCCCACATCTGGCTTCCATGGAGAGGAGTCCCGAATCAGATTAAGATCGAGAGCACACCAAGGCTTAAATTGATGATCACTGAATATGGTGAAGGTAATGAGATTATGTTTGTAGGAACTAATTTAGGCTCCTACAAGCCCGTCCAACAAGAGGTGCTAATGTTACAAAGCTCAAATGAAGGAAAGATTTTAGAGGACACCACTGCTTCCACTGAAGTTTTGATTGAAAGTGACACAAGTGATAGTGAAGGTGGAGGAACGTTTGAGAACTTTAGAGATTTTGTCCTAAAAAGTGTGAAGCAAGGAGAGTTGGGTAAGGATGCTTCCGTTAAGAATTTGCTACTTCCAAATTGGTGCAGAATCCATGAGGCATTTCACTCGGAGATCACTTGTGCCCTATGCAAAGTGGCCTTAGAGCAAGTTGCAAGGCTCGTTCCACAGACCTCAATACAGGAAGAACATCACAAGATAAACGAAGAAAAGGATGCTTTAATAGAACTTGTAAAAGGTGATAAAACTCAGCCAAGAATTGAAAGAGAAGTTTCAGAGGTATACAATCAAGAGGACATACATGTTCAGCTTCCCAACACCCTCACAGAAAATCAAGTATGGACCCTGAGGTTCGATGGATCAAAGTTGAAGAAGGGAAATGGAGCGGGATTCGAACTTATTAGCCCAACCGGAGAGGCATATTTGGGTGCCTATCGACTCCAATTCTCATGCACTAATAATGTTACTGAATATGAGTCTTTGATTCATGGGTTGCTCGTTGCAATTCAAAAAGGAGCCAAGATTGTACACGCCATTGGGGATTCTGACATCGTGGTTCACCAAGTAAGGAAGCAATTTGCTTGTCACAACAAGAGGTTAGGCTGCTACCGCAACAGAGTATGGGACCTCATAGAAAGCTTCGATGCATTCAACATAAAGCAAGTCTACAGGTCCAAGAACCCAGTTGCTAATTCTCTTGCACAAGCTGCTAGTTCTTTGGAACCATTGGCTATGGAAGGATTAAAGAAGTTTACTGTGGAATTGGTTTCGACCCCCGCCGTTCTTGACAATATAAAGAATTTCCAAGTGTTCGATGACGATAAACAGATTCTAGATTTTCTCACATGCTCAGGTGTATTTGAGGCACAGATCATAGATGAAGAAGAGACCGAGGAAGCAGAATTCGATACTGAAGGAATCCTAAATTTGAAGACGAATGTCATTCCAAGAGGAATGGTTGAATTAGAAAGATTGTTTGATACCGATAGGTTGAGTAGAAACCAGAGTACTCAAGGCAATGATTGTGAAGCTGTCAATATGGGGACAGGTGAACGAGTGAAGAACGTTTTTATTGGAAAAGTTTGCACACCTAAAGAAAGGGAAGGCATCCTACAAGTCATGAAAGAATTTCCAGATGTGATAGCCTGGGGATATGAAGATTTGAAGACATATGATACATCATTGATTACCCACACAATTCCATTGAAACCAGGCAGTAAGCCATTCAAACAAAGGCAGAGACCCGTGAATCCATTGTTAGAGCCATTGATCTACCAAGAAGTTAAGAAGCTTTTTTCTGCCCGTATTATTTTTCCAGTGAGGCACTCCACGTGGGTCGCCAATCTAGTTCCAGTCAGAAAGAAGAATGGAGAAATAAGATTGTGTAGATTTCCGTAATTTGAATAGGGCTTCTAAAAAGGATAATTATCCTTTACCTTCGTTGGATGAAGTGTTACAGATTGTGAATGGTTCACAAATGATGTCCTTCTTGGACGGTTATTCAGGCTACAATCAAGTGATGGTTGAACAAGAAGATAGATTGAAAACAGCATTCACCACAAAATGGGGGACCTTTGCATACAGAAGAATGCCTTTCGGCTTAATCAACGCAGGAGCCACTTTCCAGCGAGCTATGGATATCGCCTTTCGGGATTTGGTAGGAAAGTGCATAATTATCTACATGGATGACCTGGCTATGTTCTCAAAAAGAAGAGATCATGTCGAAGATTTAAGAAAGATTTTTCAGAGATGTAGAAGATTTGGTGTCTCCCTGAATTCTAAGAAATGTATATTTGGTGTCACCGAAGGAAAATTGTTAGGTCATGTCATCTCAGAGAAGGGTATTTCAATTGACCCAGAACGTATTGAGGCCATTTCGAAGATTGGCTTGCCAGGTAGTCAGAAGGAACTGAGATCGTTCTTCGGCAAGATCAATTTTGTGAGAAAGTTTATAACTGGGTTTGCTGAAATAGTGAGGCCGTTAAATGAGATGCTGAAGAAGAATGCAAAGGTTGAATGGACCCCACAAACTAGTGTTGTACCCCAAAATTAAAATTTTTGTTACACTTAGATATTTTGAAGAAATGAGTAGAAGTCTTGTTAAATCAGTCAAAAAGGTCAAATTTTGGGTGTACGTCTTGCATGAGGGGTTAAAACACAAAATTTTCAAATTCTGACGATCTGGGTCTGCTCAGAGCAGCTTAATCCACAAAACCCAAATCTTAGTTTTTCATCCCTAAATTTTAGGAAAACAGCTATTTTTAGAAATTTTCTAAAAATAGTAACGTTTTCTGGGTTTTTCTGGGTTTCTTTAGAAATGGATACTGGGAAAACTTTCTAAAAATAGAAAGTTGGTCCGCCAGGGTCCAAACTGATTTTGATTGGCTCAAAATACGTCCATATCAGGCTGGTGCAGTCAGAATCTCAAAATAGTCAATTTTTCCCTTGTGAGTCTATTCTGCTTTTTCAGAAGCGTATCTGGAGCTCTGAGGTCATCAATGGAGGCCAGCCGGCTGCCAGGTGTCAGATTCAACGTTCAAAGCATTCAGCAGAAGGCGAGTTGGCAAGCAGTCATGAAGAACGAGGAAGAAAGTGAAAAATGTTGAAAAGTTTCTAACACTGCTAGACTTGGGCGCCCCAGCCAAGAAAGGGCGCCCATCTTTTTAGGGCACCAGATGAAGGAATTAGGGTTTACATCTCCAATCAAAATTGTTCAGTTCTTTGCCAGCTCCGCAGCGAGTCCAACGGTGTAGTTAACAGATTATCCAGTCATCCGGGATTTGAAGCTGAACAAGGAGGATCCAAACTGATGTCAGAATGAGAGTAAATGAAAAATATCAAAATTTGACTAAGTGTGGAGGAAGTGGGCGCCCCTGGTGAAGAAGGGCGCCCAACTTTTTGAGGAACCTAATCCAGCAATTAGGGTTTGAGAATATGCTTGTTCTTTTCAATGCTCAACCAGCTTCGACGTGCTTGTCTTCGTCAGATCATCCGACTGTTCAATCTCCTGCAAATTCAGATCGAAGTCAAAGGTATAAATGAAGATTCCAAACTCGAAGTCAGAAAACAGATAAAAATGACTAAGTCTGGTGAGTTTGGGCGCCCCAGGTGAAGAAGGGCGCCCAAGTTTTCGAGGAGCCAAACAAAAGAATTTGCAGACAAGTATCTAATGTGATCTCTTCACAATTGATCCAGCTTTCCAACGAGATATTCAGCACATCAATCGGATGTCGCAGTCGCTAGATCTGAAGCACCAAACAGAGGGTCCGACGAAGGCTAAAAACCAAGGTTCAGAAGCAGACATAGAAAAAGTGTAAAAATGACTGAGTCTGGTGAACATGGGCGCCCCCAGCCAAGATGGGCGCCCAAGCTTTTGAGGGGTAAAATTTCACTTTCCAACAAAATCTCTTCCAGAAGACCCCTTCTCATTCTTCGTCAGCTTCGCGATGAGCACAACTGTCAGTCGATCCAACGCCTAAAACACCAAATTCGACGAAATCATCTGTAGAAGAGTTAATGAAGAAATTGAAGATCAGAAAAATGGCTAACACTGTGAAAGTTCGGAGCCCCTCGAAGGAAAAGGCTCCCATGAATTCAGAGGTCAAGATCAAGTTTTTAGCCAAAGGCTCCTCCAGAACATCCTTCTCAAAATCAGTCTGGCTCCGCGATGAATCTTTTAGCTCGCCTGTCGCATCAATCTAGAAGCCGGAGATCGAGGTCAAACCAAGGGTCAAAATGGAAGAAAAATTGAAAATGCCAAAATTTTGGCTAACACTGGGTAAAGTGGGCGCCCCTGGTGAAGAAGGGCGCCCAACTTCACATGCCTTAGAAAATTTTCATAGATTTTCGAAATTTTCAAGATTGCAAGAGAAGAAAGAGGCGTCCAAATTCAATGAAGCTGAGATTTAGGGTTTTGGAGATAAAAGCAAAAGAAAGCAAAGCAAAAACAAAACCCTAAGTCTATTTAACATCTTTCTTTTATGTTATTTTCATTATTTTTGCAGGTAGCATCCAAAGGAGAAAGTTGGAGCAGCAAGTTTGAAGAAATTTTTCAAGATTCAAGAGCATAGCTTGTTGGTTTTTCATCAAAATTTTCAGACCAGCAACTTAAACCCTTGCTTTTTCAAGTTTTTTCATCCAGAAGATCAAACTTTTCAAAGGGAAGGCCAAGGTTTCCAGTTTTCAATCATCTGGGTCTTTTCTCTTCAATCTTCTGAAGGAAATTTTCAAGAACTTCATCAAGTTGCAGCAAGTGCTTTTATTTTGCATGTCAGTGAAAACCTCAGTGCATTCAAATTCAACCATTTGGGTCCTTTCCAATCAGTCTTCTAGAGAAAACCCATCACAGCTTTTCTAAGAAAATTTCAAATTTAGGTTGGTCGCTTTTTCAATCAGCCATCGTTGTTTTTCAACTGAACAATCGGGTCCATTTCAATTGTATTCTCAACAAAACCCAAAAGCGCTTTTTTCGGTGAAAATTTTGAAGAAATTAGGGTTTGCTGCTTTTTCGGTCAAAATTCAAGATTTTCAAAAACGGATGATCTGGGTTGTCTTGCAATGAAGTCCTGAGCAAAACCCATATCTCAGAAAAAATTTCAAAAATTTGTCCGTTTGAAGACGAAAAACCAGCATTCTAAAAATAGAAAGTTGCTCAAGGCTTGTCTGAACATAGGCGAGTTTACAATCATTCTTCAAGGTTTTGAATATGGAGTACACTCCCCTCGAGTTTAAGACCAAATCAGCACTATGTTAAAACTTCATCATCTCAGCTGAAGAACGAGAGAAGGTGTGATATGAGAAAGAGGAAAGGTATCAGAAAAGAGTGTTGCAATACTCTTCTGATGGAAATCAAGAGAGGTGTCAAAAGCATAAAGTTGCAGAGCCGCCAAGTTATCGATTAGTGAGTCATCTTTTCGGGCAGCGATGTTTTTCAAGAATAGAACTCATAAAGCAACTGAAGAAGTGAAAGAAGGCAAAGAGATCTTGGAGAATTAGAATATTGTCTTGACCAGGACACAGTTTCCTGCTTTTTAGCAGATATGATTGAACTTTAAAGCGGCTTTCATCTAGAAGCTTTCTTTCCGCTTTCTATTCTTGGAACGATTCTTATCCATTCTTTGAAGAAGAGAAAGAAGATAAATGTAATAGTTGGCGTTTCCCGCTTTTTCTGCTTTCTAGGGTTTTAGATGTTATCTTCTTTCTAGATTTAGTAATAAAGCTTGTTTGCTGAGCAAGCCCTAGATTGTGAAAGCAAGGAGATTTTAGGGTTCCCTACTCCTCTGCTTGTCTATAAATAAGAGCCTTTGCTCATTAGTTTCTTTTAACCATGCTAGTGATAACAAAACGCTGAGCCTATTTTGCCTTCTATTTGTTATTCAAGTGTCGTTCAATTGTGTTGTGATAGCAAATTGTTGAGCCTCTTTAGCCAACAAGGAGTTAGTGTGATTGTTGTTTCTATTGTGTAAAAATAAGATTGCAAGCCTCTTTAGCTACAATTTCTTATTCCAGGCATGTTAGAAGTGAGTTTTGTTCCAGAAGTTCGAGTAATAAAATCATGAGCCTCCTTTGCCTTGATATAAAATCTCTGATTTCCGTTATTGGTGTTTTACTTTTATGATCTTGATTTCAACTTACATTGAAGTGTGTAGATGTTCGTTGAGAAAGAGTTTATCGAAGTATTTTGTCAGAAAATCTACCTTGTTCATTTCTAGTTTCTCTTGCTCTACTTATTACTTGAGAAGTTAGAAACGTCTTTAGTTTAAGTTAGTCGTAGTTGAAGTTCTTAAATCAGAAAATCTCAGCTGCGGCGTTTGTGTTTTATAAACCTTGTGCTCTAGCTGATCAAAAAGATAGGCAACTTAGTTTTAGTTTACTTTCTTGAATACCATCAGCAAGAGGGAGCTTCCCCTCCTAATTTGAAGAGCAGTTTATCTGTGCATAGCTGTCTGTTTCAAATACGCATACCAGAGGTGCGAATTTAAACGCCAACAACTAGGAAGGCTTTTGATGAGATTAAGCAAGCGATAGTGGATGCTCCAGTACTGGTCAGCCCAGACTACACCAAGCATTTCTATTTGTATTCATTTGCCTCAGAACATACATGTGCGGCAGTTTTAACACAGAGAACGAAAGAAAGGGATGAGCATCCAATTGCTTTTATGAGTGCTCCATTGAAGGAAGCAGAGTTAAGATATCCAAGTATTGAAAAGCAAGCTTATGCTTTGGTGAAGGCAATTAAGAAATTTAGACACTATATCCTGAGAAGCAAGGTATACGCAATTGTTCTGGATGCCACAGTAAAGACTTTATTGATGCAAAACGAGTTAGGAGAAAGAAGAGGCAAGTGGGTCGCCACTTTGCAAGAGTATGATATAGAGATACAACCTATGAAATTGGTCTGAGGACAAGCTTTAGCTCAGGCGATTGCAATGGTTGGTCCAGAATTAGTTCAACAAGTGTACGTATTGGAAGAGGTATCTCCTGGGGAATGGTACGACAACACAGTTTACTACCTGTTGAATCACAGATGCCCTCGCCACCTAAATCCAGTCCAACGGAGAGCTTTGAAAATGAAAAGTCAAAGATTCATGCTCCAGGGATCAGTTCTTTACAGAAGAAATTGTGAAGGTATTTATCTAAGATGTGTAGGAAAGCAAGAAGCTAAACAATTGATGGAGCACTTTCACGAGAAGTTTGGAATTGGACACAGAGGTAGCCTAGCCACAGCTCATCAAATTCTGAGAGATGGATATTATTGGCCCACGCTTTTCAAAGACACATATGAGCATGTAAAAGCTTGTCACATTAGTCAGACAGCTGCAAATAGAGGAAGACATCCAGCTATGCCGTTGCAGCCGATGATTGAGGTTAGGCCTTTCGCAAAGTGGGGACTAGATTTCATTGGAATGATCAATCCATCTTCAAGTCAGCACAGGTACATCTCGACAGCAACTGATTACTGCACCAAATGGACAGAGGCTCGGGCTTTGAAACAATGCACGACAAATGTGGTAATCAAGTTCCTTGAAGAGAATATTGTCACGAGATTTGGATGCCCTCATGCCATAGTATGCGACCATGGTCCAGCTTTCTTGTCACTAAAGTTTTCCAACTGGGCCTTTGAGTATGGGATCACATTAAAGTTCTCATCAAACTACTATCCGCAAGGGAATGGACTAGCAGAGTCCACAAATAAGAATTTACTGAACGCTATTAAGAAGTTGTTGGACAAGAATCCAAAAGATTGGCACACGCAGTTAAGGTTTGCTCTATGGGCAAACAGGATTAGGACAAAGAGCTCATTAGGGACATCTCCCTATCACTTGGTCTACGGACAGGATCCTGTGTTTCCAGTCCAGTTGAGAATCCCGACTCTCCAGTTTATTCAAGAGTATCTCGAAGGAGATGACCAAATTCAGACAAGATTGTCTCAGTTGATGCACTTAGAGGAGAAAAGAGATGAAGCACTCGAGAATCTAGCAAAACACCAAGCAGTGGTGAAAAGATGGTTTGATAAACAAGCAAGGATCAAGTCTTTTCAGATTTTTGACTTGGTCTTATACTGGGACAAGGCCCATGAGAAGAAAGGAGATCACGACAAGTTCGATAAACTATGGTTGGGCCCATATCAAATTGCCGAAATCCTGGGAGATAATGCATTTAGGCTACGTACGCTAACAGGAGAGGCTATCCCGTTGCCCGTCAACGGACAATTCCTCAAGCATTATTTTCAGTCCTAGGTTCTCTCTAAGGACCTGCTTTGTAACATAGTTAGATTAGGTTTGCTTTCCCGTTTGCTTTTCTGCTTGCTTTTCGTTTGTTCCGTTTTGGTTTTGGTTTTGTTGCCCTTTGGGTTTTTGGTTTGGCCTTTTCTTCCCTTGAGTTGTCCGCTCAAGTGGTTTTGGTTTGGAATGGGCAAAGATTTTGGGGTTTCCCGTGGCAAAAGGGGGTGATGATGTTTTCCTTTCACCATTTGGTTTCTTCCCACTGGAATTTGCGCAAATATTGAAAATCAAGGTTATTTTTCTTTTGTCATCATCCGGTTAACAATTAAGCTCGTCTCAGGAGATTAACCCGCTATTGTGTCTTAACACATGAGTCTGACATCCTCCCTGTCAAACAAACTACTCTGAGTTATTTTGGTTTCTTGGGAGAGGTTATGGCAAGTGAAAATTTTATGCCTTGCTTCAGCGCCACTACAATTCTCAAACCCATTGGAGGCTTCATTGCCTGCCAGCCAATTGAGGAATTGACGAAAAATCAATCAAGAAGGAAAAGGAAAATGCACTTAAAAGAAAATATCAAAAAACAAAAGAAAATGGGAAATGAAAAGAAAAATATTATGAAACATTGGTTTTGGGAATATCCGAGTAACTCCACCGGGGCTATGGACGCCCGGCCGGCAGTGGAGCAATATTCGTGAGAATTATAGCGACAACCTCGTCGGGGCTATGGACGCCTGACTGGCAACGAGGCAATGTCCAGGATGCTTTTGAAGTTAAGGTATTTATATAACTTGTCATAGTTGATTCCAAAGGTCAAGGTGGTTCAGAAGCGGAATGAACGCGCAAGGGTCTTGGATGCAGGTGTTTTCATCCAATATCGGATTCTTCTCCCCTTTTGAGTAAAGCTCCCTTTCGGTATGATGGTTTGAGAAAGATTGACTAAGGTTATATTCTTAAAAGTGTTTTTCAACACTTTCCCGGGGAGTCGCCAGATGTTGTGACCTTTTCACACATCGCCCCATTCAAAATGGGGACCCCCTATTTTTTTTGCTTCATTCGGGTCTTTTGGCTTGGGTCTTTCAGTCTGTCTCTCTCTGTCGGTTCCTTCCATCTGACGGTGTACTTACTATTTGACCTAGGTTTCAATTTTGGCTAAGTCTGGAGGGCTTTTCAGTGAATTAGGGTTTACAGTCTTCAGATAACTTTGAGGTCAAAATTGGATTGGCTAATCAACTTCTGAGCTTAGCACTACTATTAGGATACTTCCGGCAAGATCCCTCTGAATTTTCACTGAATTCCAACATCTTTCTATTTTTAGTATGTGTCAATTTGGAGTTTGTTTTCTCGAGATTTTCACGTTCCGACAATTGCACTACATTCCGAGCACTTTGAACTCATTACTAGCAAAATTTGAGCAGAAACGGACAACTTGCTATTATTAGCAGTTCTGCTTCCAAAGCAAATTTCAAGGTTTATATGCAAAATTTTCAGATGCATGTCTAGAGATTCTTTCTGGGTTTTCCGAGACCTTCACAGTGATATGACATGCAAGACAGGACGACAACTTTCAGCATTCAGCCTTCGGAGGCTGTAATTAGGGTTTGCATGCAAGTTTTCTCAGCGCATGTCAGCATAATCTTTCTGGGTTTCCGAGAGCTTCGCAACAATGTAACATGCAAGCAGAACTGGTCACTTTTCAAAAACTTGCTATTTTTAGCCAGTGCTTGCATGTTGATGATTTTTCTGGGTTTTTCTAGGTTTTTCAAGATCTCTCAGGCAGTGTGACATGCAAAATCATCTGACAGCTGGTTGCTCACTGTTTCAACCACTTTCTATTTTTACCAGGTACTTTTTGGCAGCCACCCGGCACTTCAAGATCACGAACACGGTAACATGCAACTGAAATGGAATTGAACAGAGCTCATTCGAGGCACATGCAAGGTGAATTGGGGTTTCGGGCTTCGAGACTCAAAATGAGGGGTTAGACATCAAAATTTCCAAAATGAAGTATCCCACCATAATCAACATCTCCCAAGGAGTCTGTTGGTAAAATTTGGAGACAAACGGAGCACTTACTATTTATAGTAAGGCGTTCCTGAAACAGGCTATAAATAGAAAGTCAGCATCAAGCGCCAGTGTGGACAGGCAAGTTTATCAACGAGGATCACAGCATTCAAATTTCAAGTCAAATGAAGTTGCAAAGAATAGAAAAATCAGACACTTGCTATTTTTAGCAAGTTGGCAAAGAGGAATTAGGGTTTCCTAAATTTAAGGGCAAAACACGGCAATCATGCAAATGCAGCATCTAGCCGCGACCACCACACTTCAGGCAAACGGCACACCAAATTTGAACTCATTCCGAGCAATTGCTATTTTTAGTAAGTTGCTAAAAATAGCAGGTACAAACAGATATCAGGAATCAGCAGCTTAACCACACCCCGAAGTTCAAAACAAAGCAAAAATCAGGCCTTCCAAAGTCAAAAGTTAGTTAAAGCACAAAATGTGGAGAACTTTCTAAAAATAGAAAGTTAGGACAAGCTAGGGTTAGCAAGAGCAAATCACTCCAAATTTGGCAAAAGGCATGAAATCCACCAAGTTTGATAATTCTTCAAGTCCAGCATGAAAATTCGCCTTAAAACGCTAAAGACAGATGAAAATTCTACCAAGGCAAATAAAAATGAAAGGTCAAAGTGTTATAAATTTGAAGAAGACCTCTCCACATGCGCCTAGGGACTTGGAGGATAAATTTTATCAAGTGGTCAAAATTGAAACCTCAAGGGTGGATTTGCGCCTAACCTTGAGAGGGATGAAGACTTGAAATTGACTAAGGCATACAAATTGAAAGTCCAAGGTGTGATATGCGCCTAGGGTCAAGGAAGGTGATTGAAAATATCCCTAAGGCGTTAAACTCAAAGCCCACCCATTGAAATGCGCCCTTGAGCTTAGAGTTGATAAAATTAAAAGCTCAACATGCTATTTGTGCCCCCAAGTGAAAGACCACCCTCTTGTATGAGCCCAGAAAGAAGAAGAGTTGATCTTAAAAAAAAAATTCTAAGTCATGGGAATTTGATGCTCATGGTATGAAATGCGCCTTGCTTTACATGGAGAGGTGATTAAAAGTGTTAAGTGTTGAAATTGGAAGCTGATCCTTACAAATGCGCCTTTGACTGGCATGAAGATATAAAATTTTCTAAGTGTCCAATGCTGAAAGTTATCCCTCTCAAAAGCGCCCCCAGTTGAAAGCTTGACACATGATATGCGCCTTCAAGTTAGAAGAATGAGATAGAATATTAAAAGTGAATGTACAAGGGGCCATTTGCACCCAAGGAAGTTGGAGTTGGAAAATTTGCTAAGTGAAAGCCCATGGTCTCATTTGCGCCTTGCAAAAAGGAGGGAGTTAGAAATATACTAAGGCGTGGAAATTAAAAGAAGACCTCCCTAAATGCGCCTGGCTTTAAGGAGTGGGCATTGAAATTTCCTAAGGGAAGTAAGATTTTGCTAAGTAATTAAAATTGAAAGTTACCCACCCTAGATGCGCCCAACTTTGGAGAAGACTTTAAAGTTTTTCTAAGCACATAAAATGAAAGTGGAGAGTCTCATTTGTGCCCAGCCTTGAGAAGGAAGTACTTAAAAATACTCTAAGGCACTTAAAATGGAAGAAGCCCCTATGGAATGCGCCCCCAAATGAAACCTTACCCATGAGTTTGCGCCTTGAAGAGGAGAGGGTAAAATCTTCCTAAGTATTAGCAGAATGAAAGCACAAAGTGTCCAATGCGCCTAAGCTTACGCAAGAGTTTGAAAGTGTTTTTAAGTGCTTGCATGGTCAAATGCGCCCTGGAAGATAAAAGAATTTGAAGTCTTCTAGGCGTGACAAATTGAAAGGGGAACCTCTCATATGCGCCTTGCAAGTTGAGGGGAATTAAATTTTCTAAGTGTTATTAAAGTGAAAATCCAACCTATGATATGCGCCTGGAGAGCTTAAGTTGATAAAATTTCTAGGTATTAAAAGTGAAAGGTTACCCATGATATGCGCCTTGAGAGGGAAGTATTTATTTTTATTAAATGTGGAGAATTTGAATACACATGGGTCCATATGTGCCTAAGTCAAAAGGGAAGATTGAAGAATAAATTAAAAGGCGTTGGAAATAAAACCATAACCTCCAGTGGGCGTTTTGGTTAAAAGGGGGATAAAATAAATATTAAAGGTTGGAGATTTAAATGCGCTTGGCATGGAGATTTTTTTTAATTTGAAGGCATTTAAAATTTCCCTAAGGCATCTGGAAGTAATTAAAATTCACTCTAGGCAAATGATTTTAAAATTACTCAAGTTGGAGAAATAATTTAAAATTAAATTATTATTTTCCAAAGTTTAAAAATTAAATTCCCCCTTCGTTTGGACACATAAAATTTTAGAAGTCGGGAGATTTTAATCACAAGGGGATTTTATTTTGGAGTTTATTACGGACGGAAAATAATTTGGCCTAGCCATGTTAAAATGCTAATGATGATTTTTCACAGACGCTGACGAAATGAATAAATTTCTCGAATGAAATTAAATGGCATTGAAATTGAATTTTAAATTTTTTAAATGCCATTTTAAAAGGTGGTGAGATTTTTTAACTGAAGTGAATTTTAAATAATTTTCTCGAAATTACTTTAGTCAGCTGGAAGTAACTGGCAGTCGGGAGGGAAATTTTAAATTTAAAACGAGGAAAGAATCTCCCGGGCTAGCAAATCTCTATGACGACTGAATGATGGCTGGAATATTCTCTCTTAAAATCGGAAAATTTCTAAGTCATGATGGAGAGAATTAATGGCATTTGCTAAATCAGGCACCAGCTTTCAATTATAAAAACTTTGAAGATTTTCATTTCTATTTACAAAGTTGCAGAGCTGAAAATTGTGTTGAGGCTGTGAGTAATTAATGAATTGCTGAAAGCGATTGTTGAGTTGTGAGTAATTCCAAAGTTGAGAGTTGCTGAGAGTTGTTGAGTTGCTGAAAGTTGGATTAAATTGTTGAGTTGCTGAGATTTAAATTTCTGAAGTAGAAGTTGCTGAAGTTGAGAAATTTATTTCTCCAGGTTGCTGAAAGTAAGTGTTGAGAAGAAGTGAAGTTTATTTCTTCGAAGTTGCTGTAACTTGAATTCCGAAGTTGAGATTGCGAAGATTTATTTTTCGGAGAGCTGAAATTGTTGTGGCTGCAAGTTGCTGAGAGTGTGAAGTTTTAAATTTCGAAGTTTAAATTTCTCGAGGTTTGGAGATGGAGTTCTACTGCTGGAGTTATTAATTTTATTTTCTTTTTGCAGCCAACTCCATTTGCCTGCCATCTCACGAAGCTTTTATTTAAAAAAAAAAAGTTGGAATTATAATGCTTGCTTTTTTGTTTTGCAGATGGCTGAAAGTGGATGACGTGATGTTGCTGGAACGAGCAAGGCTGGAGCCAAAGCTAGAAATGTTGAATGTGGCAAAGAAAATGCTTCGAGGCAGGCGCTTATTAAGCAGTTGAAGAAGTCCTTTGTTCCAGAATCAAAGTTCGTATCGAAGTTCGGAAATTTGACTGACACAAACCTTGGTTCTTTCAACCTCGAGGTCTTTAAGAGAAGAATGTATGGGCGGGGTGGTAATCTTCCGACGGTGACTTCACATAACATTGTAAAAAGTGGATTTTATGCTACAGCCGGTTTCCCGCTAGCAGTTCGATGTCCAGAGCTTATCATGGAGTGTGTAAATTTCTACAATTCGGACCATCGGACAATTGTTTCTCCGGATGGCATGTTGCTGGCCAACCTCGCACCTGATGCAATTGGGCGAGGCGTTCAAGATCTTACCTACAGATAAAATGTTGTACAAGTCTAAGGAAAAAGCTGATAAGATGTATGCCACATCTTTTGACAAGTGTGTTAAGAGGATCAACACTACATGGATGAGGAAGCCGAAGCCTCCTGGCGCCAAGCTGCCAAAACAAATTATTTCAGAGGACTTGAAGCAGGAGTATTGCGACTTGATCATGTTGCTCAGTCGAGTTAATGGCAGCCCACAAGGATATGTGTTCGAGCCGTGGATGTTTTTCTATATCAGCGTGGTACTTGAAGGAAAACAATGTGTTGATTGGGCCACAATGATTAGTGACAACATTGATAATTAGTTCCAAAATCTAAGGAGAACGAGGACGTTCTACATGAGTTCGTATGTTATCTACATGTTAGCTCGGATGACGAAATACAAGGGGCTGGTCTATCAGGAGCCGATTGGGTGTGGGTTCAATCAATTCAAGATTCATGAATCTTGCAGGCAGTTGCATCTCATGAGCACCCCTCAGTTAAAGAGAGTGAATGACGCCTTTACAATGTACCTCACGAGGACTCTTCAAGGAAGATTGCAGCAAAGAATATCTAAGGAAGCACAAGAGTTGATCGAAGAATACGGGTTTTGGTTTGTCCAATTCCCTAAGTTTACCTATTTAAGGCTGCCAGGTCACCATTCGTATGCCTACCGACTGCCAAGGTATCCTACAAATCGAATGATAATGCTCGAGCTGTCTAGGCAACTTGTGGCCTATGACAAAATTATAAGAAAGAAGAAGAAAGGAGGCTTGCGCTTCCCTCATGTTTTGGGAAACTCGCTTGAGGAGTGCCCTTCTTTACAGGCAGCCAAGGAGGCAGAGGAAGAATTGCAGTTCTACCAACTCGCTCTCCATACCAGCCGGCAGGATTTTGATCCTCGAGGGAAGATTGGAACTGTGCAGGGTGAAGAGTATAGGCACAAGACTCACTTGGAGGATTTTTGGGCAAATGCACAAGATGAGGGAGAAATAAGAAGAACGTTCTCCAGATTGCCCCTGAAGTTGATCAGAGAATGCGAGGTGGTCCAGGTCCCGGATCAAGTTGATTAAGATACCAGACTTACACACCCAGACTACGAGTCAATAAAGAACACGCCAATCCCGCCCCCGGATTGGGCTGAGCCGGAAATTACGGACTTAGATACTTTGTCTATCCCTGTCATGACCTTTACGAGGAGTTGGGTGGATGGGCATGTTCACAGGTTGAAAAGAAGATCGATTGCCCTCTCATACAATCTCATGGGTGATCAGAGGCCACTAGTGTCAGCGAAGAAGAAGAAGCAGATTGCCAAGGCTGTAGAGCCGCAACAGCAAGAAGAACCAATTCAGCCTGAACCTCAGAGATCAGAAGAGACATCATATACTCAGTTGTTGGAACGATCCTCCAGCGTACATGAGATCTCGATGTTTGCGGACCAGAGGGCTAGAGTGAATAAAGAGCAGGAAATTGGAGAAGTTAACCAGCCATTGCCAAGAGAGCCGGACAGTCAGAGTGCCAATGCTCCTGAAGGTGTCGATCAGCCAGATGAGGGAGAAAAAACAGAAACGGATATCCGCTTTGATCGTGCACTTGGGGTAGCTTTTGAGGAGGACAGTCAACATATGGAGACGGATGAGCCTCGACCAAATATTGCTCAGGAGGAAATTCGTGAAGTAGAGGCAACGAAAGAACAGCCCCTTATTATCTACGATACTCAGCATAATGCTCCAAATTGGCTCTCACGTGCAATAAGGAGAGATCAAGAAGATGACACTGACCTGGCAGTAGAAATGGAGGAACTTTTGAATAGGACAACTAAGTCACCTAAAAGGAAGAGAGCCAGGAAATATTCTAGGATGGAGACTAATGAGGCTGGTTCGCGCACTTTCCGTGTTGCCGTTCCAAGGGAGGATTGTGACTTAGGTGACGTGATGCCAAAGAGTTACACAGTCACAACGATTGAGTTAGGGCGTCCCTCGGGAGCATAGGTAGTTGAAGAGGCTGAGAATTCCTTTCAAGTTCTGAAGGATAGACTAGTGAGAAAGGAGGAAAAGTATAAGAGATTGAAGGAGCATAAGGTGTTGGTCGGATATGTACAGCACCTAGCACATCCATGTGCTCAAGAGATCCCAGCAGTTGAAGTTCCACCTGAGCTACCACGGGAGTCAGTAAGTGGACTTGAAGAGGTGAAGAGAGCTATTCAGGAAGGAGATAAATGGATAGGCAGTGTTCGCACTGAGGCAGAGAAATTCATGGCTGATCTTGTCTCCTCTTTTCAGAGTGTTTCGGGTATCCTCTCGCGCTTGGAGAACATCGAGCAAGCTTGGGGTGACACTCATATATTCCAGGACAAAACCATTCCTCGCCTAGCTGCTTTGATGCGAGTACCCACACAAACTTTGGTCAATGAAGGGGTGATCCAGGCCGGGGATAGATATGATTTTCTTGGGTGGCATTCGGCTGCATTCACTAGCAAGGGCTTCTTCGACACGGCAACAGTAGATTCGTCTAAAATCAGGAGGGCAATGAGACATATCCATGAGGGCATCCTCAATACATTGGACGCGTTGTTCGCCAACAGGTTAACTCCTAAAGAGGTGGAGGTTGACGGATTGAAGGCGAGGTTGCAGCCTTTCTTCTCTGAGATGAGGATGTTTTCTCAACTTGACTTCGAGAACATTTCTACATTTTCAGCTATCATTCAGAGTACGCAGGAGTCTATTGAGACTTGGAGAAAGACTTGTGATCGGCAGGAGCAGATGGTGGCTATTCTTGAGTATCAGCTCAACCTTACTCCAGCAATTTCAAAGGAGGAAGTTGATTCAGTGCTGGCCTGGTTCGTAGCTTACGCGATCAGAGAGAAGAACAATGGAATCAAAGTCATGGACAAGAATCTTCTGGAGGGATAGTGGTCAAAGGGGGAATCTTCTATTTTTTAGATCATTAATGACGCCACTCCTCCACCTTTTGGCGGTTTTTAGGGTAAATCTTGTCTAGGGTTTTTGTGGCTCAATCTGAGTCGTCCATTGTACTTTGATCTGGACCATCCATTGTTTGGCCAGCTATATAAAGGGGAGTCCCCTCATTTGTACACTAGTTAGTTAGTCAATCAGTTGGATATCAGATCAAGTTAGAGAGTAGACACTTTTTAGAGAATAGTTTAGTTTCATTGCATTGTTTGAAGGAGAAGGGGAATTCTCCCTTTGAGAATTTTTGTAAGAAATTGTCACGAAGGCTAATCATAATAAAAAGAATTTCATTGATGGTGAACTCCACTTTTGTCATGAGTAGTTTGTGAGGTTTCTTCTTCCTTCGACTTCAACTAGGACTTAATTTTCATGCAAGTAGTTAATTACGGGTGGTTGTGTTTGATTTGAGTGAGCTTCATAAGTCCATACCACTAACAAGCTTATTGATGGTGAGTTTGTCCTGCGTGGTCAACTGGAATACCTTTTAAATTTAACTTTGATCAAGATTCATGTGTATGTATGCATCGTTGTGATGGTATTTGCATCATTGAATTGTCATTCGAACATCTTTTCGCTCCCTTGAAGATTGCACCAACCTTGTCAAAGCTGTCCAACTGGAGGCTAGACAACGTTCGGTTGAAGTTCGTTGAAGTCAAGTACAACACCTCTTGCATTTAGACTAGAATTTAGACTTTCTAAACCTTGCATCTATTTTCAATTCTGCACACTTTGGGTTAGTTTAGGAAAACTCATATCTCAATGCCAAATCATTCGCGAAAAAGTTCCCTTCAAAGCATTTATCTGTTGTTTATTGTAAGTATCTTGAACAATTGTGTAAGTCCCCTCGTAAAAACAGCATATCACAACGAACGTACTGAGGGTATTCCAAGCATTTCGGAACCTTGGAGTTGAATGTGCGATCTATCTCACAATCTTAGCGCACGGAATATTTTGATCAAGAGAGAATGGAGTAGCCTTCGGACAACTTTGTTCTGTTGATTGATGCGGTCACAAAAATCACATCAATAAGTAGTACCCTCCAAATGCAAGGTGAGAAACTCGATTGCTTTATCATCAGTCATCAGATTGAGGGATAGATATCTATCTAGCTTATGTACCCACAAACAAGACAAGTTGAGCATCTATTAGATCCATCATAGGGAGAGAGTGTTAACTTCCCCAAAGCTTGTTGCACATCTCTCTGAAAGGCTTGCAACCTAGGATTAGGTTTGTAACCATTCCAAGGCTTCTTCATATTCATATAATTGGTGAGTAATATTTCACTTTCGATCTCCTCAAGAAGAGCTTTGTATTCTACATGACAAGCCCTAATATCATCCAATAATGAGTTATGGGCTTCAGGCTCTAGAGCCCCTACCTCCTTATTCAAAAAGGTAGGTTGGTTGGGTATTGTAGTTGAAACAAGAACAATCCTTTGTGTGTGGCTCTAAGTAGAATCCAGATTATTACCCTCAGAAGCACTTGCTTCACCCATCAATTGTCTAGGTGTATTCATATTATTATCCATCTTGTGAAACAACGGTGCCATCATATCAATCATCAAATCAACCTTTTTTCAGGCCAACCTAAGCTCGGGGTTGTATGCATTCGTTCTCCTCTCTCTTTCTACCATATTGTTATGCTTTGCAACAGATTCTATAGGAGACATTTTAGTTTCTAAACTCTCTTAGGATTGATTTTGTTTCCAAATCTCCCTCATGTGATATCTCATTGTTTTGTCACTATACTGCATAAAACTAAAACATGCAAAGTTGAACTCTAAACATACAAATTGGCATGATCACCAACTCTCGTACCACTATAATATCCCGAGCCAAAATAGTAATGCTAATGCAATTCTTAAACTTCCACCAAACACTTATTATTTGGATAGCAACATATTGAGCTCTAGTATTCCATCGAAACTTAGACAACTCAAATTAAATATATTGTTTATGCATTAGTAATATCATTATATTTCAAGCAACAAATTGCAAACATAACTTCCAATCTTTTTATTAAAATGAACAACAAATAACAAATGTAAATCCCAATCTCTTTCTTATTAGAATAATGATTGTATAACATTCTCTGTTTTGTAACATCAATAACTACAACAACAATTCATACCAACAGCAATGGAAAATTAGATCAATACAATGCAGCTATTTTGGTAAAGTGTAGATGATGATCCCAAATGAAAACATTCGCTCTTTTATATCCTTCACAAACTAAACAAGTCGGCCAACAGGCACACCCACAACTTCAAAATTGAGCAATGATCATGGAGAAGAAAGATTCCACTTTGAAAGTTGTGTATGTTGGAACTCAATCCTATAATGTCAATTTTTTGTCGATTCCCTCAGATCTTGTGTCTAATACTCTTTGACTCGCTATTAATAACCAATTTGAGAAATCATTTTGTGGGGTCTTAAGTTGTTAAAATTTCCTAAGTGTGGTCTTCTGCCATTCCCCACATGCCTATTATGTGTTGTAGTTTCCAAATTTCCAACAGCTATCTAAGTGTTTAGGTTGTAGGTTGAACTATCTAAGTTTGTGCAAATTGTCAAAGTTGTTGGAATTTCCTTGCCAAGTATACTTTTTGTTCACCTCCACTTTCCTTTGTTCCTTGTCAGCACTTCGGACTTGGTTGTCCCACATACCTTTCCCCCAAGGTCCAATAGTCTATATTCCTTTTGTATTTGTCAAACTTGTAGACTTCCCTCTCCCTTCATGCCTCCCGCTAGAAGTCCGACTTTATACTTATTGGTCCATCGGACTTTTCCCTCCCCAAGTACTCATTCCCCTCTCTTGGGTACTTATTCCAAGGTATCCCCAAATTCTGATCCTTGACAATCTACACTATATTTTCTCATTTGAGTTGTACTTTCGAACTTCCTCCATTCTCCCTACCTCCATGTCATAAGTTCCCTCCACCTCCAACTCCCAACACCTCAACCAAAGGCATAAAGTATGAGTTTCCCCCGACCCCCAACCTATCAAAACTCCCACACCTTTTACCATTTGACCTCACCTACCTCCCTGTACACCCCCAAAAACACTTTTTGACTAGGGTTGATGTCATCATTTTACTATTTAGGGTTTCTCCTACTCAAAAAATTACTATTCCAAAAGCATGTGGATTTATATGTTTGCAGCAATGAAGAAGAAACAACTCGAAAACCCTAAAATAAACTTAGAGTTCTACAATCTATTAATCAACTCAAATGGCACTTATAATTCATTCTTTGGGATTTGTAAAAAAATGACAAAGCCGACCAATGTTGGATTAAATGCAATTGTTAGGTTTTGTGGCATGTTTTCTTCACACCATCCTCTGGTGACATTTGAAACAGATTTTGCAATTCTCCTAAACCATTACATGCTAGATCTAGAGGCATAATGAATGAAAAAATACTTTGCAAATTTGTGCAAAGTTCCTCCATAATGCCCACACAGATTGCAACACTTTTCTTGGCAATTTTCACACGTTTTGGAACACAAATGTCAGAGGATTGGTGCTACAATCAAGGAATGATGGGTTTTCACACACCGTCACAATTTTGTTATCCTTAGGCTTCCTTGAATGAGAAAAACAACAAAAGTTGTTATGAATTATAATATTTCTTGGAAATAAATGCAAAAATCGAAAATATAGTAGAACACTTTGAGGGGTAACCTCCAATAATTAGATAATAATATACGAATTCAATATTTGATGATATATGGGAGAGAGTTTTCTTCCTTATTTATAGGGATAAATATATAATGACACACCCCTTCATTCTAGTTAAGAGGGGTTAAGGTATTAACTAAGAATAATGTTAAGGTAGAGCATGCCACGAGTGTTTATCCTTATTATACTTAATATATAATATATACTTAGGGATATATGATATTAGTGTCATAACATCCGCATCCCCTTCAGAAAAGTGTTGTCGTTAATGCTTAGCAACTTTAGAGTCTTTTAGATGAATTGTTCATCATTCCATGTTGTATCTTCAATTAAAAAATTCTTCCACTTGACTAGGAATGTGAAGATGGCTCTATTTTATAAATACTTCACTCGTTTCTCAATGATTGCCATAGGTTCTATAAGAAACTTGCATTCTTTATCTAACTTAGGCAATTCTAACTAGATTGGAATATTGCATTTATGAGGCTCTTTATGGGTGATCTTGTTGAGCTCCTTGTACCATGGATCATCCTTCTTGTCAAGCATATTCATAGGGGATAAATAGGCACCTTTGTAGAGTTGAACAATGCTTCTACGTATTAATTCAATGTCAAGTTTATGGTCTCTAATTAGAGGTAGAACCTTGGGAGTCTTGAAATACTTGATGATATTGAATGATCTCTTGAAGTTTTGGCCAGTCTTTAGTTGTCACATCTTGTGCTTCTATAAAATGTAATTGTGCCCCCTATATTGTAACAACATTTCTTGATCAATTTTTCCATCCTATGGGAGCTAATAATTTCACTTGGTGGTGATTGTATCCCCAAAATTTTATACTTTTTCCCATGTGTACTAAAAGTCATGGATAAGTCTTGAAAATTGAAAGACACTGTACCCAATTGTTTATGCCATTGCACACCCAAAACTACATCTACTCCCCTAAAAGGGATGACAAACATTTCTGAATCTAGTTGATTATTTCCCATTTAGAGTTTTATATGATGGCATTTACCACCACAAGAGAGTTGTTTCCCATCAACTCTCATGACTTGAAAATTAGAGACTGGATAAACAAAACAATTGAGCTCATTAGTTAATCTTCTATCAATAAAATTATGTGTACTACAGTATAAACCAACACTTTCACATTTTTCTTTTTAATATTACCCATGCTTTGAGTGTTTGTGGTGTATTTGTTCCATTTAATGCATGTAGGGAGATAGTAGTATTTTTTTCCTTGGAATCCTCATTCTTAAGTTTTACATTTAGTTTTTTTGTAGGTACTTCTCCCTCTTCTTCAACCTTATTATTTTTCTCACTACTAGAACACTTATGACCCCTTGACCATTTTCTATCACAACTCCAACATAGGTCTTTTTCTCTTTTCTCTATCTCTTGTTTTACTAATTTCTCTTACGTTAAAGAATTTGTCTATGTTTTTGTTCGGAGGATTAGTCACATTTTTGTCATTTACTCTTATGGTTTCACCTTGCAAGGAACTTTTTATGATGTTTTGTTTCTCAATATGCAAAGCTTGCTGGATAGCTTTCCTAACTATAAAGGGTTCTAAGTTCTAACAAACAAACATCATGCTGAATTTGGTCCTTAAGTCCACTGATGTACAATTATAGCCTTTGGTAAGGTGTCACCTTGAGAGCTCAAATTGCCAATCTCAAATGTTGAGAATTATATTCAGCTACAAACTTTGATTGTTTTACAAAATTTAATTGGGTAAAATAGCTTCCAATGCATGGTTGCTCATAGAATGTTGTTAATTCATTACTAAATTCTTTCCAACTAAACATTTGTCCTTGCTTGTCACTCATCTTCCATTGGTACCATTGGTAAGGTCCTAATTCTAAATATAGTAAGGCTATGTAGACCATGGCATTATTTGGTATATTATGAAGTTTAAATTATTATTCCATGAGGCTTATCCATGAAATTACATTTCTACCATCAAAATTATGGATGTCTATTCTTAGTAGGTTCAATCATTGACTTTTAAAAGGTGCTCCTATCCCTTGATATTGTTTGTTAGGGTTGTACTCATCTTGGTAGTTTTGTTCGGGCTTTAATTCTAATAATAATTCCTTCTTACACCTATCTAAACCCTCATATAAGGATGTTACAAATGAATCAAATAATTTACCCTTAATGAAATGTACCACTGTTTCATGTCCTTGTGGAATTTTTTCCTCAATTTTAGGTGGTGGACAGTAAAAAGTGTCATTGAATTTAATATTCATAGAAAAGTCTTTTGGCCCTAAAGATGACATGGCTTCAAGTGTGTTTTTATTTTTAATTCTAGATTATTATTTTTATTATGTAATTGGGCTAATATTTAGTATTTGTTGTAACTAAAAATTTAGAATAGATAAAATTTAATGTTTGTGTTTTTGACCAAACTTTCACCACTAAATTAAGGAATATATTTGGTGTCTAAAAATAAATCTCAAAGACCTAACCCAGCCTAATTTTTCATAAGCTTTCTAAAAATATATTCTTTTTTAAATTCCGAATTTTTTGGCCTATAGAGCAAATTAATTGAAAGTCACAAAATTTGAATAACTTTCACAAAACTTATTATAAACCTTTGATTTTTGGATTGAAGCTTTATTATATGCATCCCTAAAAACCTAAAAAAAATTCAGGTATAAATTCGCAATGGTTTGAAAGTTACAGCGGAAACAAAAATATTAGCCCAAATTGTAGCTTCAATACCACTTGCTATGATATTTCTTGGAAATAAATGCAAAAATAAAAAACATAGCAGACCACTTTGAGAGGGTCACCTCCAATAATTAGATAATAATATACGAATTCAATATTTGATGATATGATGGTATCGGAGAGAGTTATCTTCCTTATTGATAGGGATAAATATATAGGGGCACACCCCTTCATTCTAGTTAAGAGGGATTAAGGTATTAACTAAGAATAATATTAAGGTTAAGCATGCTACAAGTGCTTCCTTATTATACTTAGGAATATATAATATATGCTTAGGAATGTCTTAGTTGTAAATGAAATAATATGTCTTGTAGAGAGAAGAAAGAGTCTATAAATGCACATCTCTATAAAGGTATGTCTCCATGGTTGTTTCCAGTGATTCAAAGGAATATTATAATGCAGTTATTTCTTTCCTCTTGCTTGGTGTGTGTGTGACAGCACCTAACGTATTGCAAATGCTTTGTGATAACCATTCCCTTATTCCATACGAATCGGTTTAGTTCTAGTTATGTATCATTGTATTGCAAATGCTTTATAATAAACATTCTTTTATTCAATAAGAGTCAATGTATTTCTAGTTATGTAGATCGTTAAATATGTCCATCATATGCAATGCAATCTCTGATTTGTCTATGAATATAGATCTAATTTTACTGATACTCTACCTGAATGCCCTTCTTTCCTCATTGCTATTCATAATTTTGTTGCCCAATGATGTAGGCATTGGTCCACATTGGTGAGAGATCATCCATTCCACCATTTAAACAATGTCCATTCTAGTTAGTTGTAGGTTTAGATTAGGCTTTATGCATGTTCTTCAATATTTAGTGTTGCAAACCAAGGATAAATTTTAAGCAAACTTTAAACAGTGAAATCATTACAAAATTGGAACATGAATGTTTGCACCTTGCCACTATGTAAAATGATAACTAAAACTACATTTACGGATTAAAATGAAGTTGATATCAGGTGGTGCATATGCAAAGTGTGTCATCAACTATATAGAGGTCATATGTAGCTAGTTACACTTGATCTAGTGACAGAAATTGGGGTCAAGTGTGCAGTTGGGTATAGTTGTTTATTATAGCTATGTCATATTTTATTTGTTTTATAAACCTATTAAGGAGACCTTTGGGAACACCCTCCCCAGTTAACTTGAGTCCAAAGAGCAGGAGAGATTACCCACTCTTGTTATAGGCCTTCAACCATCCTCAATCTATTGATGAACTCCCCCTTTACCTTCTTGAAAACAACCTGTTGACTCTGAAGATGAGACAAAGTTTTAGGATTGTGGACCTGTGGTTTTGGGACATAACAACATCAAAAACAGACTACTGGAAACAATATGGCACATGTTGAAAAGTTAGGAGGGAAACACAACACAAGAAAAAATATTGGGGTTTGGAGGTTGGCCATACCACAAGACTCAAACTAAAGGTCAAGGTGTCAGGGGTCAAGCAACAAGCATGTTGATAAGGGCAAGTTCGAAAGTCCGACAAATACAATAATGGGGCAAGTAATAGATGGATGGCATGACAGGATGGAGAAGTCTGAAACTCCAACAAGGCGAATGGAAGAGTGGAGTTGGAAGAAAAGACATATTTAAGAAGGGAAAACACATAGTAGATGGAAATAGAGAAGACCCAAGTACAGACGCAATATGTACAAACTTAGATTGACTAGAAATGAGACATGACAGACCATGACTATATGTTTGGGCACAAATTGATCAACTATGGCCTTTATTATCAATGTTAGATGGAATTTAATGAGGATAGGAGGATGCAGGGACGGGGAACTATGAACCCAAGATTGAGAATGGCAAGTGATTACATTGTTCATCTTTTTTTTACTACAGTTTTAAAAAGTTAAGTATGGCATGAGTTACGTAACACAGTTGCAAAGCAACCAAAAAAAATAGTTAGAGAGTCATAATCAATGTTATTCATATTCAGCCCCTGAAAAAGCAGTAGGTATACTGTGAAGGATGTAATCCACTAACAATGTAACCAAGAAACCTGAAAAAATACCATGAACATCACAGCCTCACAATTTTTATTAAAATAACCCACTTACAATGTAACCGATAAACGGCATTAGCCATTTACAATGTAACCAGAAAGCATTAAATATGTTTAATACTTAAAGAGTGTTTCTGACTGAAATTGTCCAGAGATTTTTATTAGGATTAAATATGCTTTGAAGTTTTGAACAATAGAACCCACTTACAATTTAACCAGAACAACAATTTATTCCCCATGAAAAAGCATACACTATAACAAAAAAAGCAGTAAGTTTGTTATATAACCCATTTACAGTGTAAACAAAAACACACCAAAACAAAATACAAAAATTGTAATCCACTTACAATATAACCAAGAAAACAATGAAAATACCACTCACAATGTAATCCAAAAGAAAAAACGATTTACTAAAAAAACAGAAATTGGGGAATCGGGGACACAGAAAAATGATGAAATGGGAAACAACAAAAAGAGAAATAGGGCGATCATGCAGTTCTTTGAAATGAAAAACAGTTTAGCAACCACTGATAAAGAATTCAATTCCAATGCAATGAATACATATAAAAAGAAAAGCATGTTTCAATGGGACCCAGTGAAGAAGGAACCCAAAAATATACTTACCGACATTGGGACCAGTGATAAGAAGAGGCATTGGGGCCCCACGCATCTCTATGATACCGCTCGTTAATTTGTAACATACCAATTCTTGTACCACCTTTACAACCCTCCTTTCTATTCATTTTATCTGACTCCACTGAAATGATTGCATCCAACAGGGGACGAAGTTGCTTCTTGATTTTGGGAATGTTTTCAAGAATTTCTCCTTCACCATGGCCTCCTGCATTGTTCCTGCCATCTTGCTGGTTGTGGGTATCTTTATCTAAACTGTGGGTGTCTTTATTTACATGATGGGTGCCCTTCTTTGGTGATTTGGAGTTCTTGTGATTCTTGTTCTTTTCCCTTTTGGAAGCTTTTGACAGAGAAGTACAGGGGCCGAATGCAGCCTTCGATAAGCAATGTATGTGGGAGGCCATACCATTCAAATAGAGAGCCAAGCAGATTGAGATGACAATGATATGTATCATAAAACCGAAGAGGGTCTTCGTATGTGTTACATGGGTCTCCTTTGAATTAGCCTTGCGATCTGTAGCTGCAAATATCTTTGTAAGGGGACAATCGAAACTTGCAACGGTTCATCTGTGGGATTCTAATTTGCAATGAATGAATGAATGATTTTAATTACGTCCGCGAGACCAGCCAGTCTATGGGACCCAAGAGATAAAAACCGGAAAACCGCCTTTGCCAAAACAACAAAACCGCTGCACCAAACTACCTGCTGTTGTTTTCAATCTCTTTGCTGATTTTGTTTCTTCTACTGTGAATTTTGGTCAAATAACTTGCTGTTTTATCAATCTTTTCCTCTTCAAACAAAGCCGCTAGTGATTTGACTTTTAACAAATCTGAGTAACAATATCGGATGTCCTCATAAGCTTGGCACTCCATAACGTAGTGCCACTCTGTCTCCACTAAACCCGAAGTGCAGAAACAACAGATTCTATCCGACCACCCCTCTTTGGGTATTTTCCATCTGCCTGTTTCGCATCTCAAACGATGTGAGCTAGTTCTCAATTGAGCTATCAACATTTTAGCCTTCCATTTTATATCTGCCCCTATGTAAAATTTTTGTTCATGATCACAAGTAGGATTAAAATGCAGAACATAGTGCTCACTCTTCCGACCAAGTTGCTTCAACCACATGGTGTTTTTGACTTTCTCTTTTACATACCTTTTCATCTCGACTTTTTTGCTTTGACACTCTTGTATGTTGATCCCCCATTTTCCCATCCACTTGACATTTTGTTTCATCCACGTGTTCTTCCTTCTAGTTAATTCTTCTTCCACCACAATTTTGGGCCAACGATGCTCTTCCATATTCTCTATTCTTTGCAAATAGCCTAATAAGCGAATTAACGCTGCCATTTCCATTGGAAAGGCCCCAGCTTCAGCTAAAACAGTCTCATAAGGGACCGTATTTTTCATTTTGAAATTACTTGTGATTAAGTGTTTTTGAAGTCTTTCTATTTGTTTCCATTTTACAGCTGACGTGCTGCTGCCCCAAACTTCGCAACCATAAAGAACCACCGGGGTAACAAGCAGCCCAAAAAGCTTCTTTTTTGTTCTCCAATCCCATAGCTCAGCTGACCTACATCTATTTTGGAGTAGGTAAAGAGCTTTCCAACCCCCTTGAATTCTTTTCGTCCTACACGCCTCCCAATTGAGATTGTTACAAAAATCTAGTCCCAAATATTTGTATTCATTCACCACCTGCAAAGTGTTTCCCTCAAACTCAAAATTTATTTGTTTTTTGGCTCTTTTCAACGTAAATATCATGACCTTGGTCTTGCTGATGTTGACCTGCATCCCCACATCTTGACAGAAAAGTTCCAAAGCTTTTAGGTGCTCTTGAAGACTATTTTCAGAATTTGCCATTAAAGTAAGATCATCCGCATACAACAACAACTTGATCACATAAGTGGCCAAAAGAACACCATCACCTCCCCGTTTGTCCAACCATTCTTCTAACTTGTCTATGTATAGCCCGAATAAAGTAGGGGACAAAGGGCAGCCCTGCTTGACTCCAATGTCACTCCCAAAGCACTCAGAAAGACCTGCCTTTGTTCTAATTTTGGCCCCCACCTGCTCATAAAGCCTGTGGACAGCAGCCCTATATTTTACTGGAATCCCAAGTTGTTCCATTCTGTCCCAAAGTTTATTTCTAGGGACAGTATCGAAAGCCTTTTTGAAGTCAACGAAGCAACAGAAAACCTCGCCACCCTGTTTATCCCAAACTTTTTCAACCATGTGCCTGAGGGTAATGCAGTGGTCAATAGTAGAATGTTTTGGTCTGAAACCTGCTTGCCCTTTCGCCCTCTTACCCTCCTTCTCAGCCCAACGACTGATTCTTCGCTCCACCATGCTCCCAAAGAGCTTCCCAAAAAGAGGGTTAATCATTATGGTGCGATAGTTTGACGGGTTGTTGACATCTCCACTCTTGTGGAGAGGGATAACAACACTCGTGGTCCAGTTTGTTGGGAAACCATGTTGAATGACCCTATTGAAAATCTTTTTGATATGTGGTGCCAAGAGCTCTAATCCCCATTTCAAGTATTTAGCTTGTAACCCATCAATATCTCGCGCCTTGCCCACCGCCAAAGCTTTAATACCACCCTTGATATCCTTTGTGGAGAAGAGCTTATCATTAGAATTAATTATCGGAGGGTGTGTTCTTTCTTGGTCTCTTTCATACAACTTTTTTGCGTATTCTAGCCATTGATTGTCCGTAATATTATTTTCTGTAGTACCTCTAGTCTGCTGCAATTCTCTCCAAAAATCCTTTGGATTGTGTTTCCCAAGAAAGATTAGCTCCCTCCTTCTTACTATCATGTATTCCTCTTTTTTTGATCTTACTAATTTTTCATACAATTTTTTGTTTATTTGTTCGCAGCCAGGTATTTTCAGCCTCCTTTTAGCCACCTTACACTCTTCGTCGTACCAAGGATTCGCTGGAAAGCTATTTTTGGAGCTTCTTCTACCCTTAGCCTTTTTGCAATCAATGAGAGCCTTGTGCATGATTGTCATCAGTTTGTCGCTGTCTATAATGCTTTGATTTTTAGTTGGGCTGCTAACATTTTTTATTTCCTTTAACTGTTTTTCCAGCATTCTTTTAAATGTGTTATGATTCTCGTCAGTTATAAGAATTTTGTCTTGAAGGTTGCCCCTTTTGTATGGCTGCGTATAGGCTTTTTGCTGGACTTTGTCTTTCATACTAAGCTTTATATAAATAGGGCTATGATCAGATTTTAATTCTATAGGACAGCTCCCTATTTCCAACTCTTTTACCCTTGGTATAATGCTTTGTGAACCAATGACATAGTCCACCACGCTCCGCCCATTGTGGGTATGACATGTGAAAGCCCCAGAGCTTGAAAAAGTGCTTATGCCATTACAGATGATTAAGTTGTAAAGGCAGCAAAACCCCAACAAATTTACACCAAAAGACGAAATGCCACCTTTTGAATCCTGAGATACTCTTTGCCAACTTTGATCTTCTTCTTCCTCTAACCACAAAGGATTGCTATTTTTCCCCTCTTCCTTACCAAAACAAAGAGCTTGGTTATTTGCGGTCCTCGCATTGAAGTCTCCCAGAAGGATAATCTTGCCGGTATCACAATATTTTGCTATGTCAATTTTTAGAGCTTCATAAGGGTCTTCTCTGTCTAGATTCCCTCGTTAAAATCATTTCTTTTTTTATAGGTTATAAACAAGAGCCATGTGCCGTCGTGTCGGAAATAGTAAGGATCTTACATCGAGGAAGACTAATACTAATCTTGTTTGAAACCAAATATTTAAATGAGAATAGATTTTCACAATTCATATAGATTAGCTGAATAATAAACCAAATATTTAAATGAGAATAGATTTTCACAATTCATATAGATTAGCTGAATAATTTCTATTTGATTGTGTAAGTGGTTTTTACATCTAGGGGACTACACTCCATGATCATCACACTCTTGTGGTCCATCATCACCATGAAGTAGAGAGCATAAGGAAAAATGAGTGGTCGCAGACCAATAATTACATAAAAATGAAAGAAATAAAGAGGAGGGATAGGGATTGCACAAGAACATAAACACATAGAAGTTATAAGAAGACCAAGGAGAAGAAGTTATAGGAAGACCAAGGAGAAAGTCAACCTACCACATAGGCTCACTACTAAATGAGTTAAAAGACTATAAAAGAAGAAGAAATGATTAGAAAGACAAATGTATGTAGAGAAAAAGGACCAAAAAAGAACAAGACATCGCTAATTATAAAATTATGAAAGATAGTTATAAATAATGGGATTTTATAAAAGATAAAGAATTTTGGATTTGGATGAAGGAGATTAAATGGACGTATAAAACAAAGTGAGGATATACTAGTAAATATAAAGTTATACTAGGAGAAATAAAGCACTAAGAAATTAATGAGAAATTATGCAAGAAGAAATTAAACTAGAGAATAGGAACAAAAGATATGATACGAAAAAATAAAAAATAAAAATTAAATTAGAAAAATTAACTAGCAAAGAGAATTAAGTAAAATAAAGATTAATGAATTGAACCTAGATTAAAGCTAAAAATTAACAAGACTAATTAGAGTAGTGTTTGCTTCTTCTTTCTATTCAAATAGCAATCAATTGTGGTATTATGGAAACTATTATATAATTTAAAATCTTTTTTGGCGTCCTACAATTCTTTTCTCCTTGGAGTGTGTGCTTAATAAACCTATGTAAATCTCATGTCAGGTTCGATTAGACTTTCATGTGATATTGGAAAAGGGTGTATTGTTGTCTTAAATATTTTGGTCCTTTATTTTTCATGGAGTGTAATGGTAAAAAATGAACTTCAAAATTAAATTTTAAAAGATGTACATTCTTTTTAATTTTATGAATTAATTTAATATATTTGTACAACATGTTTCTTTGTCTTGATATTTAATGTTATTCAATGTATTTCATATTGAAAGGAAATATATAAATATTTTTAACTTAATCTTAAGAGAAGAGATGTGCAAGTTATTTGATCTATATATATTTGTATAGAATAGCAATGTGTAAAACAATACTTTAAAAGAATGAGAAGAGATAAATGAGGAAATAAATATAGTAGAAACAACTAAAATGAGATGTTGATATATCCTAAGAAAAGAATAAGAAAAAAAAAATGGAATAAAAACAATAGAAACAACTATTATATAAAAAGAACACATGTGGAGCACAAGTGCATCTCCTTTCATTGAAAGAGTATTAAAAAAATACAAGAATGAAAAGAGATAAATGAGGAAATAAATATAGTAGAAACAACTAAAATATAGTATAAACAACATGCATTTCCACCACTTATACATTACCATTTAGTATGTTTCAAAGGTGAATATAAAAAAATGAATATATGATATCTATAGAGTTGATTAGATTGGATAAAGGGAAGATTAAACTATGCATGTTCACTAAATGTTATATTAAATGTATCTCTCTTACCTAGTTTTGGAGGCTTTTGTCTTTGCTCCTTTCTATCTACAATCTTTATAGAATGGGTTTACTTTATAGTATATTGTATTTCAATTTGATGGGAGCACCTATGTTGGTGTTTTAAAAATTTGTTTGTTAACTTTCTCTTTATGATCCATGTCTCCTTTGGATCCAGTGATAGTGGATGTAATAATCGTGCTTATTATCAATTGTATCGTACTTTATGATCGACCTTGTCTTGTGGATCTTATTTTGGATACTTTAAGGGTAGTTGCATTAGACACTTTTACAAGATAATCTTGTAAATTATTGGTTGTTTTGGTATATATATTGTACTCTTGAGTTAGGCCACCATTATATGTGCAAATTTTTCTTGTTGACCTAATTATATTTAATGTAATTATAATTGAGGGTTGTAGACTTTGTCAACCCATTGTATCATTAAGTATTAAGTGATTTAGTGGTTATACTATTTTATGTACTTGTGAGATTACTTTATTAATGCAATTTACTTAAGATTACTTATGTATACTTGCATTCATAATTCTTCTTTATGTTTGTAATTATTGTTAAAAGTGAAAAAAATTATAACCAAAATTTGAAGTATGCTACAACTATTGGTTTCACACCCTATTTTAAGTTTAAGGTATGGAGGTTATAATACCCCTTGAGATTGAGATTTCATCATCGTGTTCCCTTTTGTTTCTCATTGATGATTATGTCCATATCAAGAACACCACTCACAAGAGCTCAAAACTCTTGATGAGAGAGTAGTCAACATATTTAGCAAATGATATGCCTTATGCTCCATGCGCTTTGTCAGCAATTGATCACCAAGTGAGGAAGATCACTACCACTTTTCATAGAGGTGGAATTATGCTCTCCTTGTTGTTGTTGGAATTGAGATTTACTTTGCATTTATTCCTAATTGTGTTATAGATGCTACTTGTTGCAAATTATAATTTGGTAAAATTTGTATATCCATGATAATTCTCATTTAGTTTTGGAATTATTTTGAGATAATATCTTAATTCAAGTACATACCAATAAATGACATAATCCTGTTCAATGTTGGGGTAGCTCCCTAATCCCTTATCCATCCCCATTTTCACATATTCCCATATATTCAACCACACCTTATTCATTTCTACACATTTTCCCATACTCATTTCATTTATTGCATCCCCAATGTCTAACATTTATTTTATGGATCAAAATTATGATTCCCTTATCCTTTGTCAATCCTATGAGCGCAAATTTGATAACTTTCCCATATTTTTGACCTCCATATTTTAAAAATTCAAATTCGAAATTTGTCAACTCTTGCTCATTTTATTCTTGTAATGAGCCAAAATGGAATGTATATTTTATTATTGTATAGTGGTACTTAAAGACATTCATGTTTGGACACTAAAATTAACATCCTTCAATCATGAAATATTTATTAAAATGGTAGAACAAATGGATCTCTAAACCATAATTGTAAATAAAATAACACACAATAATATATGTTGATTGTTGGATTGATTTTGCATTGATTTGTAATGGATTTTAAAGCCTTATTTTCTCATATCAAACTAATCAACGAGAATATAACTTCCCACAACTAATTTATTTACCATCTAACAAACATTTATTTAATATTTAATCTATAAAACTAAACTAAGTTGTAATATTCCAACATTCCCCCCCTTATTGCATCAATCTGAACAAGGGATGGAATACTACAAAGATTAAACACCTATCGATGGATCTCCTAACTTTCAAACCTACAAAACCTATGTACAACATGAAAGAACATAAAATATTCCCATCCTCCATGCACAATGAGAGAACAACTCTCCTCCAAGTGTGTTAGTGTGCTAAAATTCCTCCTCTAGTGCTACACAATGAAAGAACAACTTTCCTTTAAGAGTCCACATCTCCAAATATGTCAAATCCCTCCTCTACTAGACAAAAGAACTTGAACCAATGTAGATACATGAACTACACCCATAAGTTCTTCCATAAAATGTCAAGCCGCCCTTGCTTCATGGGATACAAATATGAAATTAGTGTTTCTCATGCAATGTATCATCTCTAAGTGGGAAGCTAGCTCAAGATGACAAAAAATCTCCAACCTTTTATGCCTCCACCCTCTAATGTGTTTACTTAGTCTTTACTAGTTAGCCAAATGCATCAATATAATATTTGAAAACTACCAAGTGTAGTGTGAATAGCCTTGAGAGCACAATCATTTGATGACATAATGTAATTGAATATTATCAAAATTGAAAGTATTAGATTCAACTAAAAAATACACCTTTTTATACAATATTGTCCAACTTATTCTTTGAACACCTTATTGCTCTACTACAACTTATGACAATCACATTTGTTTCAACACTCTACTAATCACCTTATAACTTCAAAATAAAATGCACACTCATAATAATATTAACTCAAAAATAAATATAAATTCACTTATAAGCTTTGCACTTCCAAAAAAATAAATACACCTCAAAGACATACCTTTCCCTGAATTCAACCGACAAAGAATAATCCCATTGCCTACGAAAGTTGTAGGATGACATAAACTAATCCAAGTTGCCACAAATATACCAAATTAAACTTGTTACCTATTATATTAATCTTCATGCAAAAATTTAAACCATTTTCCAAACTTTATCTTCTATAATGTAAAATAGAATAGTGAAAAGGAATTGAGAAATCATTGTTTGTAATAGGTGGAAACTCCTCACACCTCTTTTGATGAGCCACCCCTAATTAATATAATGAATGTTTCACTCTCTCTTTCACACATATAGATTTTCATATGTATTTTCACACCTTTCACTTATGTTATCCTTATATTGAAATATGAATAAGCCTACAAATAACTTTTAATTACTCCAAGAGAGATAAATATTTGAAATTTATTCTTCACGAGTGAATCTCCGACAAGAGTCATGTCCAAATCTAAGATTCCTTTCACAAAAGATCTCATAAAATTCTTCAAATTTATACCTATGGTCTACTTGACACACCAAAACTCACACTACTATTTTCTACTTTAAATTGCTTGCAAAATAATAAAAATGTCTTCAAAACATTTTTGGAGTTTATTGTCCTCTTCATTTTCTTTTTTAAACATTTTGAATTTTTGTTCAAAAACAAGAAAGATATTGTAGTTTTACTAAGAATACATTATAATATTTTAAAAATGTCATTTTAAAAACAAAACAATATGCCAGCAAATAGAATGGCGCTTAGGTAAAACTAAAAACAACATAATGGTGTCCCTTTTCAACCAACAAGCACAATTTACAATCTGTTTTCAATGATGCTCTCATACCACATTAAAATGGTAGAGCAAAAGGATTTATCAAATCATGACTATAAATAAAATAATACAAAATAATATATGTTGATTGTTGGACTGATTTTACATTAATTTGAAGTGGCTTTTAAAGCCTTATTTTCCCATATCAAACCAATCTATGTGAATATAACTTTCGACAACTAATTTATTTATATACCAACTAACTAACATTTATTTAATATTTAATTTATAAAACTAAACTAAGATGTAATATTCCAACAATATCAAACACAAATCATTTGCATTTAAAGAGTAGTCATTATTAAAATAATTTGAATTGAAGCACTAAAATAATACATTTTAGAGCACCTGCATGTTTGAAGATTACTATCCTCAATAATTTTCCTAACCATAAAGTTGATCCTATCAAGGGATCAATCTAGGAGAATATAACCCTCACAATTTGGTGATCTCTCATTGGTGTTTATGAACATTGTTAACACTACATGACCAAAGAAAGGTAAAGACTTTGATCAATTACAAGATAGAAGTGTGTAGTGTTCTAGATCAATTTAATGGATTACAAGAAAGGTCCATGCCTACAAAAATGACTTAGACCTATAAGATTAACTCATTGTAGAATAAGAAAAACTATGATAATTTTTGTTGGGATGTGAAGCCCAACAATCACATGACCGTATGTAGTCTCCCATCTCTTCATATTGGAAGAGCTTAGCTTTGTATAAATACAAGAATACAGTCCATGTATGACATAACTGATAATACAAGTTTTCCCCGCTTTCCCGTGGATGTAGCCATTTATGGTGAACCACGTAATTCATGTTGTCTTATTTTCTGTTAGTTATGTTTTTATCTACTCTTTAATACTCATCAATTGGTATCAGAGCTCGGTTAGAGCCAAGGAGCCGATATGGAAGATAGTGTACTTTTGTTAACCGAAGAGGAATTTGAAACAAATGCTTGGGTGCTAGATACAGGAGCTTCATTTCATGTTACTTCATGTAGGGAATTTTTCAAAACCTTTCAAAATGGTGTTTTTGGTAAGGTCCTTCTTGCAAATAATAAATCTCTTGATATTGTTGGCATAGGAGATGTTTTGTTGAAACTAACAAAGGGAAAAAGTTGGTTGTTAAGGGATGTCAGGTATGTCCCTCAATTGAAACATAATTCAATTTCAGTTGGGTAATTGAGTTCTCAAGGATGTGGAGTCGCTTTTGAACTAAGTCGATGGAAGGTGACAAAAGGAGCCCAAGTGATTGCAGAAGGCAGCAAATTAAACACTTTATATGTGTTGGAGAGTCACAATGAGGTGGGAGCTAGGAAGGCAATGGTGGATAGTGACACAGAGCCTTGGTTCAAGAGGCTTGGTCACATGGGCATGCAAGGTCTTGAGAATTCGCACAAAAGGAATCAATCTCCGAAGTTGAAATCAATGAATGGTAAGAAGAGGGTCATGTTTGATCTTCCAGAGGAGCAAGAAGAAGTGAGGAATTCCATGAAACGTAAAGTGAGAAATTATGATCACAATTCCACAAGTAAGAAGTTAAAAGCACAAGTAGTGCCTCGTGAAGAAACAGCTGTTGTTGCTGTTGAATGTGGAATTTTGTTGATGGAAATAGATGAAACTCCCTTGGTTGCACAATTTGTTGCAAAAGCCACTCCAATGGATGAAGATATGCCATTTATTGAAGCAGAATTGCATACACGTGAAGCTAGAGAGGTTGAGAGTGCAATGGTGGCCGATGATATGGATTGTAGGATAGACGATCTGAGCGGTGAGCACTTGCAGTACACAGTGCAAATTTCTCCGACACTAGACAAGCAGTCGATAGTGGATCCTCCAATGGCAGTGATGGCGGAGGAACTATATGTTTCCAATACAGAGAATAGTTCTTCCTCATCGCAGGTTTTCACTCAATTTCCTGTGACCCCTTCTCACTCTGCCCAGTCTGAGGAAAATTCGTCTTCCACGCAGCAAAGGGGATTGCCAAGTGTTGGTAATTTGCAACAAATGTTTGGAAAAGTTGAGGAAAGGCATCGATTTTCTGATGCAGAGCCAGTTCGAAACCTGATAAAGATGGATGTTGATCTACGAGTGGAGATGGTCCTTAATGATATTGGATGCATGCATGAAAGGGAAGCTTTGTTCGTCTCTGGCTATGGTGGTGAAATTCCCCACCCTTGCTTGAGTGAATACAGTGAGAGGGAATCCAAATCTTATTCTTTATCTTTGGTACATCAACTGGACATTATATACCTCACTGCCAGAACAAAATGGAATGTTTGGCAAAAATTTGAATTGGCAACCTGTCAAATAGGTATGGCTTCAAGGGTTTCGCTGAGGTCATATGCAGATCTCAGGCCAGGTCTTTTAGGCGGTGAACGTCCTTTGTGTGTTCATGTTCAGCGTTTTACAGTGAGAGCAGCGACTGTTGTGGCTCCAACATTTTCTACGCTTAAACCCCTAGGTAACTGTTTGCAGCTGGTTGTTAATCCAAGCAACTTATCATCTTCACATGTAAGCAATGAGGAGTTTTTTGGGGTAGAGAGTGATAGATTTGAGGTAGATAATACGCCTAAAGAAACTGATGAGGAGAAACTGGGGAAGAAAACAGAGTCTCTGCCCTGTCAGCGAAAGTTGGAGAAGTCTGAGGATGAGAAGAAAAAAGGGAGGATTTGAAAGCTAAATTTGAGCCACTGTGTAAATCTGTGAAAGAGATTTTGGGGTCTTCTTCTTTGTCGGCGGTTACTCAGAAGCTGGCAACCGCAGAATACGTAATATCGAAGATTGATGCCCGGAAGGGATCGCTTTGGCCCATGACGTTCGGCCTGGCGTGTTGTGCAGTGGAGATGAAGCACACGGGGGCTGTAGGCTATGACTTGGACAGGTTCGGCATCATTTTCAGGCCCAGCCCGAGAAAGTCCGACTGTATGATTGTTGCAAAGATTCCTGGCTGGAGAAGCCGTCTGTTGTTTATCTGGCCGTGGCGAATGCTCTTTTGGAAGACGGGACCTTGCTGGAGGGGTGGAGCCATGATTTGGTTCTGTATGAGAAGAAGAAGCTTGGAATTGCCAGTAACTATGCTAAGTATCCTTATTTAATGCAGTCTGCTATTGGTTATGAAGTTTGCCTCCGGACTGACGTGTTTGTTGGAAATAGTTTTTCTATGTTTTCAAGCCTAATAACTTTGCAGAGGACTGTGAGAAGAAAGAGAGGTGATGGTCCTAATGGTTGTGAAGGCACATATGCTTATAATATAGAAGGCCATGAGGGAAAGGTGGTTAATCTGCTACCGATTTCGATGCTGGATGGAGGCTTTTTTGCCACTTCTCAGGCCTTAGGAGATCGATTCTTGAAATGGAATGCGATTTCTATACTCTAAGTAACATGTACAGCGCAGACACATGAACATGGGTGTCGTGGCAGGATTGAGAGTGAGGGCGAAGGAATTACTATTGATAGTGAGCGCCCGTCCTTCACACCAGTTGTCATCATTGATGTTGAGATGAATAAAGAGAGAGTCAAGATTGCAGCGTTTGGTGCAGGTAAGGGTATTGTCCTAATTCAGAATGCTGAACAGCTAGAGGATTATGCAAAAACAGAGGAAGCAAAAATAGAAGAACTGATCAAGAGTGTTCCTCATTATGAGTTTACACCCAGAAAAGTTGTAGGAAAAGATGTTTTTGCTTCTGATCGGATTTGGAGACGACTAATCCGGAGTGTTCATGAACAAAGTTTGGCAAAGTTAAAATCTTCAATGGACTAGGTTGTGATGTGAAGACAAGATGGAAATGCAGGGGAAAGATAGATAAAAAAGATCATTTATAATCCTAAGACAATCAAATTTTAAAGCTACATTAGAATTATTTATTTTGGAGTTCTGTCGCTTGATATTCTGGCATAGAATGTAATTTTTAATTTAGGGAGATATTATAATTAAGAAAAATAGTTGAATAATGTTTTTTTTTTATACAACAAGGTGTCCCCGCAACCTAGCCAGCGGCCCAACAACCCGTATCTTGGGCACTTGGGGCAAGTTAGGGCGAGACTAGTCCCCTGCGGGTGATATCCCCCACCCATAAGAAGTCTCACCTCTTAAACCCAAGAGTGGAGTCGAACTCGAGACCAATAGGGAACAAACCCACTGCCCAAATCAACTTTGCTACCTATACGGGCTGAAATAGTTGAATAATATTGTTGTTCACATCTCACAGATGCATTGTGTAGTGCTCTGTCATGTCATTTGATAATATATACTTCGAGCTGAAATCCAACCATGAACGTTGTGTTTATAGTATACGGTCCCTAGTATGGTCAAAAATATCACCCTTATTACACTTTGGTATGTAACCAATTTCTACCTTTAGTACACAAAGCAGTCAAATTCTCAAACGCCCAAAATTTCTACAGCACTAAAAGAAGACATTACAAGGATCGAAAGTTGGTTTTCGTGGGATACCTTTTCATTGACTACGCTTAAGCTGACATTGTCAAAACCCCACTTAATGTCGTAGCATGTTCCTAAGCACCTTATAATAATGGAGGTTGTTATCAATATTATCATGGAATTGGGAGAGTTCTGAGCGAAGTTTGGGAGGTTTTTCCCTGTGTTACTAGATCCGCTTGTAGATTGGCCGGATCTAGGTCTGGTTCGAACCGGATCCATGATCTGGTCCGATCCAATTCACTTTTGGATACAGCCTGAATCCAGCAGAATGGTGAGGGGTTTGTTTGGGACGAACCCAGGCAGGATCTTAGGGAACCTATGCGTATCTGTTCATATTTCTTCTTTTATTTTTATTTTTAATTTCTATTTTTGGAGGTCTTAATTTAGGCTTGGTGGCAGTGGCTACACCCTTTGACCCTGCTTGTATCGTAACAAAGGACATGCCAGGCACTGCCCCTAGACCTCCACAAGGAGTGTTGCTTTTTGACCCCACTCTGGGCACCATCCCCAAACCCCCATGAAGCTCTGGGATATGGAGCTAGAGCAAACTAACTTGGATGCTTCCACTTTCTAACATGTTGCTCTTGAGTTTGAAAAATGAGCACACTTTTAGTACGAGTGGCAATGACACTTTTTTGATTCTACAAATGTTCCTACACCATCTAATGCCAATGATGATGATGGTGTTTATGATTTAGAAAATCTTTATGATGCTGAAAATTGATTGTTGAACTTGAAGTTTGAATAATGGACATTTTATAATATCTATTATTTATGTTTTAAAATGATGTCAAAGTTTATGGTTGTTTTGTTGATTATATAATGTTATGTGATATTCTAAACTTAATTTTTGTTTTTAGTCTACATACATGGGTGTATACATACATACATACATATGTGTACATATGTGTGTGTGTGTAGATATGATCTTTACATGTTTTTTGTATGGACAAACCCAAAATGAACCCAACCCCAATAGAAACGTGAATCCACAAACCCAAACCAAGAGCTATACCAAAGCTGAAAACTTAGTTTTCCCAATTTGTCAATAATTCTCAACTAAAAATGCCTTAGATACCCAGATATTCAGGAAAAATCATGAGATATCATGGCCTTTTAATTTAAAGAATCTAAATATAGGCCTTACGAGCCTCAAGGCAATATCAAAAGATATTTGTAATCTCAATCTTCTAAAATGAGTATGGCATATGAACATAGATATGGATATAGATCACTACAATGTACATGCAAAAGATGACCAAGAGGTGATAGCTAAGATGAAGGGAGAAGGATATGGCCCATTGGCAAGTGCTAAGAGGATACCCCAAATCATACTAAGTACTTAAAAGAATAGCCATTGAATGAAGGAGAAGATGTAGAATTCCTCATATTCCAAATCAATCTAAAGAGGAAGGGGAACCTTCATAGCAATGACAGAGGTAGGAAAAATTCATTATCTTATCTGCATACTAAATTTTCTTGGGATTTTATCAAAGCAATTTTTTGAGGACGTCAAATTCCTTCTTATTGTCCCTGTGCAAGGTTTTTTTGCCTCAAATTTACAAAAGCCCCCGTACAACCTAATTGAATTAATAGAAAAGAGTAACTATATAGAGAGATATTAAACAAGGTCATATGTTCATGACTACCATTAAGCAAAGCATACTGAATTGAGTCTTGGAAAAGAAAGATGGAATTAATTGAACCAAGGTCAAAACTAAAGTCCCTGCATAAGTATGCAAAAGAGAATTTTGATGAACGAAAGGAAGAGATTAGCTCACTAAAGCAACAAGTACAAGTTCTTCACACTAAATTGACCGAGGCACAACACCAAGTACTCATGTTTCCAAATTACTTAATCAGCGACATCTAAAAGGAATTGCAAAAGATGTTTTGGTTCTAGTGATTGTACACAACTTGAAGAATTAAGTTGTAAATATTAAAACCCAACTCTCAATTTCTCTTTGCAAAATTGTGCAATTACAAAATTTGAGGTGAAATCCTCTTTAAAATTTACTTTCACTATGTTGTCTAATATAGTGAAAGAAGCTACTATAGGCATGAAAATAAATATTGAGCAACCAATGATCTATGGACAAACACCTACAATCTATTTAGAAATGCATGAGAAAAGTATATCCATTTGTCACAAGGAGGGTTTAACATCTTAGCTTTACTTTTTATGGTATCTTTTGTAGCATAGTTTAATAAGCTCCAGCAAAAGGATTGTGGATGTGAAAATCTGTATATGGTTAGCATTTTAAAACGAAAATAATCCTCAACATCCCTATGAGATAATGAAACATGTTAGATATGCTAAGTAAGATATTAAAACAACAAGAAAAACCAAATAAGCATACAAACAACATGAATCAACTTCATCTCATAGTGGATTGGTGTCACATGTGCTAGTGACCCTTTCCCAATCCTTGATAAAAGCTTAAGATGATGTAAATGCAATGGAGATGATGAGCAAAATCAGTTCTCAAGGAGAGTGACTTTGCATATGCTTTTTGGATGAAATTGTGGAGGATTTGCTCAAAGATGAAGCTTCTATTAAGGATTTTCAAAATGCTAAGTGTTGAAGAGAGACCAATGTGGGACTAAGATTGGACCAATGAAAGAAGGACACTTGTCAAGTGGTGATTGG
>VDFB02392406.1:0-19020 GCA_007258455.2 Sequoia sempervirens
TTGTTTGTATATTCTTTTTTTTCATGCAATACAATTTTTTTTTTGAATATCTATGATATTTGAGCTTTATATGCATAAAGTTTTTTGTTGATTGTATATTTTTTTTCATGTTAATCCAATACAAAATAAATAAATTAATATCTATAATATTTGAAGTTTATATGCATAAATTTGTGAGAATTAATTAAATTAGATTTGATTTATAATTTGAATAATTGATTCACTCAAATAAATGACTACTATGACTAAAATAAATGAATAAATGACCAAATATATGACTACAATGACTAAATATATGATTACCATGACTAAAATAATGACTAAATATATGACTAAATTAATGACTAAATATATAACTAAGTAAATAACTACCATGACTAAATAAATGACCAGTTAACAACAATCAATGATTAAACTAATGACTAAATATATGACTAAATTAATGACTAAATATATGACTAAATCAATCACTACCATGACTAAATAAATAACTAGTTAACAATACTCAATGACTAAATTAATGATTAAATCAATGACTAAATCAATGACCAAATCAATGACTAAATCAATGACTATATAAATGACAAATAGTTTAGTCATAAATTTGGTTGTATTATAAATGACAATAAACTACTAATGGCCACGTGACCAAAATTAGTCATTTATATGCAATTTTTAGTAGTTTATTTAGTCATATATTGTTTTTTTGTACTAGTGATGTGTTATCCACATTGCAACACTAAATCAAGGTAGAATTTAAACCAAAATCACAAGGAGGGCCTAAACAAGTCATAAAAAGTAGAAGGGTCACTTTTTTGGTGAACACATTTAGCCCCCACTTGAGTGAGAGGATGAACTTGCTTCAGACTCACACTAAAGAGATCCATATGAATCAAGAGAGGTTCAAATGAACCAACGCTAGCAAGATGGGACAACAATGATCAAGAGGGGTGATCAAGCCCCCAAGATCAAGATCCCAGGGAAACCTAACATAAGCACAAAAGAGCACATGTGAAAATGATATAAAAAACAATCACAAGGTCAATCATACACTACCAAAGATTAGAAAAAGGAGAAAAGGAAAGAATAGAAAGAATCAAATCAAGCTTCAATCATTTTTCCATCCTGATGTGGATCAGATCTAGGTTGTTTGTCTAAAAAATGCATACTCACTCTGAGGTGACAAAACTCCTGGATGTTCTTTGGGTGAGAAGTCCTAAAAAGGTGAGAAACATACACTCATGGTTGGCATGCACTCACACACTCACAGGTGGCTATGAAGAAATTCATGCCTCAAATTGGGCTTCCCACTCAACCATACCAAAGTTATACCCCCTGATAACTTTAATAAGGTGCACCACAAAATAAACAAATTTTTGAGCTTCATGAGACAAGAAAAAAATTATATGGTTGGACCTCATGAACAAACGCGATGACACTACATGTATGCAAGTTGTATTATGCATGGTGGCCATATAACAACAAATGAAAATGTAAAAATAGGAAATATTCGAAGGAGTCTTGCTTAGTTCATGCGAGGTCTTTAACTTAGGGACATTGTTCCTAATGTCTCCAAGAGAGGACCAATCAAAGAATAGAAAATTCACAACTTAGGGGATGTAATGCATCACATCAAGCCACTAAGAGGAATGTAATATGCTAAGAGAGATCACGCTCATGAAGGACACTATACCCAATGCCATCCAGAAAGTGACAAATGCATCATATGAAGTAAGAAGGTTGTAGTAAGAATGAGGAAAATGGGAAAATTCAAAAGAATAATACCAATGTAGGGTATGTGAAGGATCATGATGGGAGAAAAAATGGCGATATGATGGGTATGTGGTTGATGACTTTTTTTTACCCAAAATTGATGAAATGAAAATGGTTTTTAAAGGAGATTCTCATCTTTCCACCAATACAAATTATGCTTTAATTTGAATTTAATAAATAATTATTCTTCATTTTCTATTTGAATTACGACTAAAGTCCTGATTGATAGGCTGATTGAAAAAAATCTATAGCTTTCAAACGGTATCACATTTTTTTAATCCAAAACATGTGTCACATTCTATGTTTTACATACTATGGGATTAAAAAAAATGAATTTCATGAAGTTTTGACCAAATTAAGGTGGTTAGACATACAAGTTTCTATATTTTTTCAAAGTTGTAATAAAAATTCATAATTAGTTATTTACTTGATTTAAAAAAAAAAAAATATGCATCACATTGGGACATGAGTCCCATACTTATATCTAAAATATTTTAAAAAAATATTATCGTTTTATTGTGGTTGGTGGTTAGACAAACACCTACTTCTTATTTTTCATTGAAATTTAAGTACTCTTTGCATTCAAATTTCAAATTTCACCAAATAGATTTTTAAAAAACCTAGTAGTTTATAAACTACTTTCAATTTTCTATAGATTCTATTGTTACATATTTTTGAAATAGTATAGATAACTTATTTGAATTTTCATGTCAAGTTTCCTAACTCTGATTTTTTTGAATTTTTCACCACTTAAGGTCCTATTTTTTCCATGATGATCTTGCACATACCCTATATGCCCCCACTTCAAAGGAATTGCTACACACCCTACTGTGAGAAATTACTCTAAAGCAGCCAATGAAAAATTTTGATAAGGAAGAAGACATGAGAGCCAACTTGGAAAGCCCAATGCCAAGTCATATGTTTCTGAGTAAGGCTGCATCATGTAAAAGAAAAGGAAAAAGGAAAGAAAGGGATTGCCCCCAAAATGAAAACACCAAACACATAAGGGATCTATGGATTTGGGATCAATACATTTTTTGTTGCAATGTTTATAGGAGAGCTGAAAACTATCATCATCCCCCAAATACACATAGAATTGGAAGAATAACACAAAGAGAGTGGAAAAAAAGAAAAACCTTTTGGGTCAACATGGAAGAGACATAAGGTGTCTCGACGCCTTGCATCATCCCCAAAAGGAAAACACAAGACAAATGACAAAGAAGAGGTGAAAGAAAAAGGAAAAGCTTTTGGGTCAACATGAAGGAGACATGAATGTCTCAATGCCTTGTGTCATCCCCAAAAGGAAAACATAAGAAATGATAAAGTTGAAATGAAAAGAAAAAGAAATCCTTTTGGGTCAACATGAAAGAGACATGAATGTCTCGATGCCTTGCGTCATCCCCAAATTGAAAACACAAGAAAATGATAAAGATGAAAGCTAAAGTGGTGCACGACATAGAGAGGAATGAAGGTACAAATATAGGAATGCCACAAAGAGAGAGAACATAAAAAAAACATCACAGGGGATCACATTATGCACATGCAATCACACAAAAAAAAATGAAAAAAAAAAGAAATAATGCAAAAGAATAGTAAGGAAAATGTGAGTCAATCAATGAGCAAGTCATCTATCTCCCAATCTCAGTCTTTATAAGTAGAAGGTGAACTGTACAACTAAGGGACGTTGAAAAATGCATTACTAGGACAAGGCTATCAGATTATTTCCCCCACTGAGTGTGAGGCAAGAATGAGTTGAGGTAGGTGATGGGAAAGGTCATGTAATAGTGAGAATAAAATATTCTTCAACTATTACATGACAAGGGGAGGAGCAATATTAAACTAGGCAATCACATGATGGTAATCATTTCCATCAAAGTGAAAGTTTTGTAGTACTAACTGAAATGCACGACACTCATCAGTACTATGTCTAAGAACACGATGATATGAACAGTGTGGAACTTTTGTATCTTTAGGATATAACGCCAACCTATTCATAGGTGGTAATGTTATTAGTTTCTTTTTCAAAAATATTTATAATTTCTTTTCACTTTTAGGTGGTGGATGAGGAGACTTTAGTTTCTCTAGCTTGTAAGGTCTCTTGTGTTTGCTAGATTCACCCTTTTCTTTAGTTGAATATGAAGGAGGAGGACCCAAGGGGATCCTTTCATCCTTGTCATTTTTATTAGTCAAGGGTTGCTCTCTAGGAAGAAGGACATCTAGATCAAGAGGGGAATCAAAGATCACCATACCATCATGTCGAAGCCTTAGGTATTCTCTTTGAGGCCTTTTTTTATGAGAGGGATCTTGATAGCCTATCCCCTTTGTGTTTTCATTAGTTGATGTTTGCTCTAGGAGTTGATGAATTTCATGTTCACTTGTTGTGTCACATCCTTGTTTATTCAAGATTGTGAAGCCTTTTCCATATGTTTCTTCAAGGTTGATGGGCGTGCTTATTACTTTATTATCATAAAATGGTTGAGTGTTTGCTTTTTTAGAGGCACTAGGTTCACCTTTTATAGGGAACTTAGGCTCAACTTGTGTTTCAGGATGTAACTAACCAAAAATTTTAGGAGGTGGTATTGTAGGGAAATATTGTTGTTTCATGGATGGATAGAAGGATGCATTAGCTTCAAGGTTGTTAAGGAAATCATTTAGGAACCTATTCATGTTGTCATGATATTCTCCAATGATGTCAATATCACAAAGATGACATGCATTAGGAGTTGAAGGAGCATGAGTAAGTTTGATGTCATTAGGATCATTTCCAAAAGGACAACTTGACACATCTACTAAGGAATTTGATGAAATCCAAAGCTTATTAAAGCACATATCCATGATGCAAATTTTAGATTCTAAACTATGCAACAATGTTGTAAATGCAATTTCTATTTTAAGCAATACACAAGATGAATGAATTTAAGCTAAATGCAATGAATTGAATGAAACAGAAAGTATACAAAAAGAAATAGAGAAATTATCACAAAAAAAAAACTCAAAAACAGAAGACTAAATGCCAAAAAATGCAGTGGAAAATATGGACTTATTTTCCCTAAGTGGCAAATGAGTCAAGGTACTAATTTTTTTGAATTTTTTCAAAAAAATTGAATTGAATTTATGATTTTTATTTTTGATGCAAATTTGAGGATGCAAATGAAGAATTTTATTTCTTTTCAATGAAGTGTGGAATAATGCAAGCTAAATATGAATTTTCACTAAGGCAAATTTTGAAACCCAGATGCAAATTAAACAATGCAAAACCTAATGCAATGTTAATGCAAGCTAAATCTAGGATGAAAATGCACTCCAAATCAAAATATAAAGCTCTATATTTAGGTTCACCAAAATATGTTTTACTAAAAATGTGATTAAAGGGAAATGGTGGAAAACACAAGGTGATAGCAAACAAAGGCTAAATGACCTAGAAAAACAAACAAAATGCAATAAAAGTTATGAAACTGGAAATGTGCACCTAGGAAATGGAAGGTAGGTAGAATGGAGGTTTGGAATCTTGAAAAGTCTATTGTTGAAGCTAATTGGGACTCATACGCCAGTTTGGGTGAATCAGTCTAGTTTCGAGAAAACCATTCCAGAACTTGTTGTAGACAAATGGGTACTCAAATCTACAGAAATCACTTACAGACAAGTACAATGGGACTTATTCACCAATAGTGGTGAATCAGTCCACTTCTAGATTTGTGGAACTTCAAAATTAGATTTTGTAGCTCTTAGTCTACTTTTTTGTTCCTAATTCAGATCTGGATCCGAAACTACAAAATTTAGCCTATAGACCTTCTCCAAGCTTATCCTAGGTTTGGTGAAAACTTTGACAACTTTTAGGTATTTGAAAAGTTTTCTACACTTAACTCCTTGGAAAATCTATAACCTAACTTTGCAAATCACACACAAGAAGAGAGAAAAATGTTGTAGTGTTAGTGAATAGGGGTTTTCCTCGGTCAAACCCCTTGTTGGTAATTAAACCTTGAAAAGAGAATGACAAATGAACAAAAGACAATGTTACAATTCACCAAACCCATGATGTCAATATCACAAAGATGACATGCATTAGGAGTTGAAGGAGTATGAGTAAGTTTGATGTCATTAGGATTATTTCCAAAAGCACAACTTGACACATCTACTAAGGAATTTGATGAAATTCAAAGCTCATTAAAACACATATCAATGATGCAAATTTTAGATTCTAAACTATGCAACAATTTTGTAAATGCAATTTCTATTTTAAGCAATACACAAGATGAATGAATTTAAGCTAAATGCAGTGAATTGAATGAAATAAAAAGTATACAAAAAGAAATAGAGAAATTATCACAGTAAAAAAAACTCAGAAACTGAAGACTAAATGCCAAAAAATGTAGTGAAAAATATGGACTTATTTTCCCTAAGTGGCAAATGAGTCACGGTACTAATTTTTTTGAATTTTTTCAAAAAAATTGAATTAAGTTTTATGATTTTTATTTTTTTGATGCAAATTTGAGATGCAAATGAAGAATTTTATTTCTTTTCAATGAAATTATGTGGAATAATGCAAGCTAAATGAGATTTTCACTACGACAAATTTTGAAACCCCAGAATGCAAATTAAACAATGCAAAACCTAATGCAATGTTAATGCAAGCTAAATCTAGGATGAAAATGCACTCCAAATCAGAATCATAAAGCTTTATATTCAGGTTCACCAAAATATGTTTACTAAAAATGTGATTAAGGGAAATGGTGGAAAACACAATGTGATATGCAAACAAAGGCTAAATGACCTAAAAAACAGACAAAATGCAATAAACAGTTATGAAATTGGAAATGTGCACCTAGGAAGTGGAAGGAGGCAGAATGGAGGTCTGGAATCTTGAAAAATCTATTGTTGAAGCTAAGTGGGACTCATATGCCAGTCTAGGTGAATCAGTCTAGTTTCGAGAAAATTGTTCCAAAACTTGTTGCAGACAAATGGGTACTCGGATTTGCTAAAATCTGTTACAGACAAGTACAATGGGACTTATTCACCAATAGTGGTGAATCAGTCCACTTCTGGATTTGTGGAACTTCAAAATTACATTTTGTAGCTCTTATTCTACTTTTTTGTTCCTAATTCAGATCTGGGTCCGAAACTACAAAATTTAGCCTATAGACCTTCTCCAAGCTTCTACTAGGTTTGGTGACAACTTTGCAACTTTTAGGTATTTGAAAAAATTTCTACACTTAACTCCTTTGCAAATCTATAACCTAACTTTGCAAATCACACACAAGAAGAGAGAAAAATGTTGTAGTGTTAGTGAATAGGGGTTTTCCTTGGTCAAACCCCTTGTTGGTAATTAAACCTTCAAAAGAGAATGACGAATGAACAAAAGACAATGTTACAACTCACCAAACCCATGCAATAAGGTGTTGCAAACATGTAAGTGATGGCTCCAATGGATGTAGAATTGGAATCTAGCTTGATGTTGATAGATCTTCAACGCAATGCTCACTTGAATCACACAATCCCGCATCACAATTGTTATCTCTAAAACAACATGACACAAACAATCTTTGACATGATGAAAGAAACCTGAAAATTCTCTTGAATTCTTGATAATATTCTCTTAAAATACCTTGAATCCTCTTGTGAATGCTCAAATTATTTTGTGAACTATATGCATGAATACTTGAATGCTAGTTATGAAAATGAGAGAAAGAACCTTGTATTTATACTTAGTTATGCAATAATTCTTGAAATTACAAAACTACAAGCCGACCTTAGATCTTGGAGAATAAAAACCCACCAGCAATTTAAATAAAATTTGAATTTTGAGGTAAATGGGACTAATTCTCCACCCTAGGTGAATGGGTCACACCTAAGGGGACTCATTCCCCCATAATGGTGAATGAGTCCTACCTTAGGAATTTAAAGTGGGTTTCAGGATTTGAATTGTTTAAATGATTGTTGTCAAGATTATCTTAAAAAATACACATAAATAAGGTTTGCAGATGAAAAATGGGGCCAATTAAAGCATAAGAAATACCAATTATTAATAATAAGCCTAGAGGAATGTTAAACTGTGTTACAACACTTTACCACATTACAAATAAGGCAATAATTTTATTGATTATGCTTAGCTGCTTGATAAAATCCTAGAAAAGTGTGAAAGTGTATTACAACACTTCACAACACTTTTGCAAGGAATTATTAAATTCCATCATTTCACAAGGGCCCAAGACCTAATGTGAATGCATTATCCACATTGCAACACTAAATCAAGGCAAAATTTAAGCCAAAATCACAAGGAGGGCCTGAACAAGTCAAAAAAAGAAGGGTTTCTATTTCAATGACCACATGTACAATAAATTAAAGGGGAGTAATGCATGGTATGAAATTGTAAAGGTTTACAATTTACAATGCTACAATAACCATTGTTTCAAACTCTACCTTATTTTTTGATTGAGAAATCATTTTTTTCTCCATCTATGTCCAATAGAATAAGAACTATTAAGGAAATAGTTATAAAAGAGCTAGAATGTGTGATAGAAATAAGTCATAATTTTCAAGTACTAGGAGAGTAAGAAGAAGTTTAAATTACAAAAGAATAAAATATAGAATCAAGTGGTAGATTGTACAAATGTAAGAGAGATTGTCAAAGGATAAACAAAAAAATCATATCGCTTTGTCCAACAGCATTGAAATATTAAAGGATGAGGTAGACCCTATGATTGAACAAATAATGAATAAGGAGAGTGGTTTGAGATTAGAAATTCCATTCATTAACATAGAGGAAAATATTTCTATCAAATTCCAATGCATTCATTGAGATATTTCTACATATAAAATAAGTAGGTGTTGACCGTTCAATTCACATTTAAGAAGTGGCAAGGCATCCAATAAAGGAAATTATTGTATAAGTGGAAGTAGAGTAGAGGTCTAGAAATATTATTAGAAAATTTCTATAGGAATTTTATCATGAAAACATATAAGTTAATGTTCTCCATGAAGAATTTGAACAACAAGTGAAAGAATAAATTTAGGAACAACCAATGCAAGAAGAAGTTCATGAAAAAAAATTCGTAATAGAAAAACCTAGGTATCCCATAGGGTAATAGGAACAAATGTTAGAAAAAAAATGTAAGTGAAAGTGCAAGAAATTGACATCTCATATTGGTTATGAAGTGAATATATATGTGGTCCATAAGTTGAGTTAATTCATATTTGTTTCAAAACCCTCTTGTATCAAATAGATGAACCAAAGCCTAAAGAAATGGATAGGGTATTATTTGTACTCAAAAGAGATGTCATCATTTTTAAGACTACACAAGTTTCCATCCCTTTGGTTCAAAATATTAATGGTGACATGAGATTCCTAGACTACCAACTATCCACTGCTCACCTTTGGAATTCCACAAGAGAGTGGGACATTAAGGAGTAAAAATTAGATTGAAAAGAAATTGTAGCAAGGATGTAAAATGATAAGAATAGGAAAAAGAGTTGAAGGCTAAAGTAGCACAACTCCAAGGTTAAATTAAACAATTGGTTGGTCCTATAATTAACCATATAAAACATCTTTTGTCTCATCTATTTGTACTATCACAAGAGGAGGTAGCTTCCTTAGATAAAATGAAGCATGCAACTAGTAATGTAATACAATATGGTTAAAGGTAATCATTTCAAAAATATAATAAGTATAAATACGTGTTACTACAAGATGGGGTGAGATGTTACAATTAGAAGGAAAGATGGTCAAGTTAAGGGACAATTTTTATTTTGAGATAGTGTAGAATGAAATAAAATTATCAAAGTTGCTAGTTGTTCAAAAGATGAATGATAAATTGTTGATCAAAGAAGGTATTGTGACATCTAAAACTAGTGTCAAGGTAAAATCCTAGATTGAGTAATTGATTCTTGAAAAGGAAATGGTACAAGAGTGCAAAGATAAAGTGAAAAAATTTAAGAAGAGATTCTTTGATTTGAAGTTTGAAGCCATAGCTATTGTCGAAAAGTTGAAAAATAGTATGTATAATCATGTCAATGCTAAAGATGGAGAGAAATTTCTAAAGAATTCCAGAGAAATATTTTTTGATGTTCTAAAATAGATCTAATAGCCAATCTGTATGAAGAGATGATGAATCGAGTTTAAAAAAAATGAAGTTGATGAAAGAGTCTCACAGATTGACTAGGGAAAGGAAATACATGTTGCTAGAATATTGAATGAATATGGAACATGCAAATATAGATGAAAGGTGTCAAAAGATCTAACTAGAGAATAGATCAATAGAGTTTTAATATCCTTATGTGAATTTAGAAGAAAATAGGTTCCCTTCAAAATCCAATGCATTATTGAAGATGTCATTGAAGTAGATACTTAAGAACATAATTTTTGTTTAGTTTTGTAGCATTTCTAATACCCTCCTATTCTATGAAGTTTCTTTTCTAATTTCATCCATCCCATATCATCATTTTTTTAAGGTTCTTTAGTGCTTTCATGTTGATACTAGTGGTATATGCTATCAACATTCTTTTTTTTTTGAAACAGTATAAGCCTAGAGAAAAATATCCTAAATTTCAAATTTAAAGATGTTGATTCCTAGGGAATATTCCATTATTCCAACCATAAAGATGGTGGTAAGAGAATATGCCACTATTTTTAATTGTGATCAATCATTCTTGAGATGTAATCTAAACCATTGATTTTTGTAACTAGTAATTTATGCTTCGTGTCTATAATAGAGTCATAGCTAGATTCATTCAAAGGATATTGAAAATAGATAATTGTTGAGAAATAAGTTGAATCATTTTCAACTATTGTTTACTTCATGGATTCCTCTCACATTAGTGAGATTACTTGTATATTCTTGTATTTTTTAATGAACTTGGGACAGACTACATGTCATTTCCCTATTGTAAATCTTATATGACTATATACTTGTCATTTTCATTGAAATATCAAATTATCACACAAAAATTTTGGCGCATTTGAGAATTTTATTTGTGTGATAAATTTTCATTAAAAATTTACATCTGCGTAGTTGTGAATCATTTTGGTGAAGCATATATTGATTTCAGGTCTCATTTGATATTTCTTGAAGGATATTTGTGTGAGATTACTAAAAAATTAGTTTTTCTAACCATTTCCTTCCTTCAAATTTTTCTATTTCATTAAATATTTTTTAAATAATTTCAAAAGAATTGATCAAATTTATCCATAATTCTTGTAGATTTATCAAAATAACTTTCAATCCTTGCAAATTAAGGTGATAGCTTGTATTTTTACTAAAGTATCTAGTAAAATTAATTCATTTTTTAGCTTCATAAAGTAAAGAATATATGTCTAATTCCCTTTGTGAAATCAACCTACAATGTACTTGAAGTAAAACCTAGTGTTTCAAGACATAACTATCAGAGTCTTGGGATAATAAATTTTGTCTTATACTTTAAATTCTTTGAAGATAGATAAGATTTTGTTTGCAAATTTTATCTCTATTGTGTGCGTAGAAACCATGTCAACACTACCTACACTAAGAATGTTTATTTTTTGAGAAACTGGTGCATGTGGCACATTGATGTATTTTCGTTGAATTTTAACCCATAGATTAATTTAATACTAATATTAAAAAGTATTTGAGACATTTACAACTATCTTACTTTAAACAAGAACCAAACAAGTGCAACAATGACAACATGACGAGAAACAAAATATTTAGAGGTTGCATATAAGAAACACATTTATATACAAATACATTTTTCAAACAAGTAATAATTATATTTAAATAAAAAATTTAAACTAATTAAAAAAATTAAATATTATAAAAAATATATTTTGTATTTTAACTTTAATTATAATTTATAATAAAAAAATAAAAAATGGTAAGATTTTTAAAATTTATCTTAAAATAATGATTAGATGGAATGTTTTCAATTTTTTTTTTTTTTTGGGAAAGATAATCATAAAGGTAAATTGTTAAGTTTATAATTTTTCAAAATAAAGAACAATTCCTAAAAACCCCCTCAAAGAACTTAAAATGTCTAAAAATTCATCGAGATTTTTGTTCATCCTTTTACAAAAAGCGGAGACTCCTAGAAGATGATGATAAATTGCATGAATGTCTTAAAAACAACTATTTACAATGAGAAACATGTTCCACCCATCATAACACGAAATGAAGCTTCGCCATCATATTTTGGATTTTTTTTTTTTTTAAAACCCTAAATACAAGATACTATATGTTACTACAATAAAGATAGTTTAATAATAAAAATCCTATTATACAACTTATGTGTGTAGGCTCTTTCATGAATACCCTGAATACTCTTTGTATTCCCTTTGTATTTATTTTTCAATTAAATAACTTTAAATAAGCATACACTACTTCTTTTCACCGTTGAAAGCAGATTAGAAAATTTTAGGATATAAAAAAGTAGGATTTAAAACGAGGAAAAATGGATTTGAATTGGAGGAATACAAGCATCTATGATGCGTTTCTAAGAAAGAGTGTCACATGCTACCATGATCTATGATGATAGAAAAGATCAGAAGAAAGAAATCAGAGATGAATGTGTGTAAAAGGAATCTTATTTGCAAATGGGTTATGAGTTTAGAAATAATGTTAAGATATATTCTCAAAAAAGAAATCAGAGATGAATGTATGTAAAAGGAATCTTATTTGCAAATGGGTTATGAGTTTAGAAATAATGTTAAGATATATTTGTCAAATCTTTTTAATTATGTTTGATAATGAGAGAAGCTGTAAGTGTAAATGGATCAAAGGTTTTTGATGACTCTGGACGTCGTGGTGGTGGGCTAACATTATGTAAGCATACACTTACATTTCGACAAACTAAAATGGAACGGAAAGCATGGCTCCACTTACGCGGCATAATCCATCGACTTTGGGAAATAAGAGAGAATGATAATAAAGAAGTGCGTTGCTTTAGGAGATGCCGTCGTACGAAAACAAAGCGACGTGATTCACGAGACTTCCTCTCTAAAGCAAATGTTAAGCATTGTACAGACTAAAGATAGGAGAGAACTTATTCGTGAGGATATGTGTGGAACTCGCTTTACAGCGTCATAATTAATCATTTTCGCATTTTAAATTTTTTGTGCGGATAAATATTTCAATAGCTTTTTAAAAGTAATTTATTAACGATTTATAGTCCACATAATTAGCATAGGGAGAAGAGCCAGTAGCTACCACCCATTGAATAACCACCACCTCCAGGTTCACTCCACCCCCCAAAAAAAATTTAACTCTGATCCACAAAAAAACTTTTTATTAACAAATAGAAAATTACAACAATACCAATAGAAAATTACAACAACACCAATAGCTGCTCATAACAGAATGAGTCACTCACCAATCAAAGTACACAACTAAACATGCCTTTGCATTTATAAAAGAACTCCACTTGCACATAAAAAGGCCCATTTACAATTTCATTTAAATCATTTACTTTTTACAATTACCCCCACTTGCAAATGTTTGTCCCTCACTACATTTTATATTTACAAGTATACATGCACAGCTACTGGTGCTTTAGATGACATAATCACAATCTCCTTTGCACAGTCTTTCACACACTCCCTGTCAGCTATATGTATTTATTTCATTTCCTGTAGGTACCTGCACAATTAAATATAGGTGTAAGGCTCCCCAATTAAACATCAAATCCAAATGTAATGCACAATTCAGTCATATCATCTTTAAAAACCTACGTAACTTGCAGCTTCAAATTCAAATGCTCTACCAAATTCAAAATTCAAACACAACCACCAAATTGAATGCATATCATCTTTAAAAACCTACGTAACTTGCAGCTTCAAATTCAAATGCTCTAACAAATTCAAAATTCAAACACAACCACCAAATTGAATGCATTCAATTGTCAGATTCGAATTCCTAAATAAGAGGGGGAAAGTAGCCAGCAGCATTCACAATTGCATGTTACTCCCAGCAAAGTTGAAAGCAACGACAAAGATTTTCTGCACATTCCTCTGCACATTCCTCTGATATCCAAAGTCTCAGGTATGTACTTATATTTATTTTCATTTATGCAGTGTCTTCTTACTTTATACATTCTACCATTTCTTAAAAAAATTCTACTTTCCATTGCACATACAGTAGGCTAGCATACATATATTTGTCATTTTACATTACGTGTCTCTTGTTCATTCAGCAAATCGATGTATATGTGTGTTTCCTTTGCCTATCCATTGAAAATGCAGAGTATGTACTTATAGTTATTTTCATTTATGCAGTGTCTTCTTACTTTTTACATTCTACCATTTGTAAAGAAATTTCTACTTTCCATTGCACATACAGTAGGCTAGCATACATATATTTGTCATTTTACATTACGTGTCTCTTGTTCATTCAGCAAATCGATGTATATGTGTGTTTCCTTTGCCTATCCATTGAAAATGCAGACTATGGTACCTATATTTATATTTGTCTGTTTTTCCTCATTTGTCATTTACTTCAGTGTTTATATCAGGGTTTATAGTTGTTATTTATTTTTTCTTATATGTCTCTTGTTTATTTTTGGTCATTTGTCAGGGGGGTCATTTATCAGGGTTTAATATGTATATGTGTGTATATATATATATATAGACAAACACATATATACGTCTATTAGTCTATTTAAATATGTTTCATTTGGCTGTCCAATACAATAGCGTAGCATTTGTTTATATTTTTCTACTTCCCATTGCACACACAGCAGGCTACCATACATATATTTGTCATTTTACATTATGTGTCTCTTTTTCATTCAGCAAATCGATGTATATGTCTATCCTTTGCCTATCCTTTTAAAATGAAAACAATGGTACTGGTTAATCATTTTCTTCTGCATCTTTCACGACCCATGAAGGATTTATTCGATGATTGAAAAATTATTACTGCTTGTTTATGAAATAAATCATTCCTCTTACACTCCTTTTCCCACATTGCAGTTATGTATGTATGTATGTATGCAGCTTCATACACACACACACACACACACACACACACACATATATATATATATGTATATGTATGTATGTATGTATGTATGTATGCAGATACATACATACATTGCACATACAGCAGGCTACCATACATATATTTGTCATTTTACATTATGTGTCTCTTGTTCATTCAGCAAATCGATGTATATGTCTATCCTTTGCCTATCCTTTTAAAATGCAAACAATGGTACTGGTTAATCATTTTCTTCTGCATCTTTCACAACCCATGAAGGATTTATTCGATGATTGAAAAATTATTACTGCTTGTTTATGAAATAAATCATTCCTCTTACACTCCTTTTCCCACATTGCATTTATGTATGTATGTATGTATGTATGCAGCTTCATACATACATAGGTACATATGTACATATGTATGTATGTATCTGCATACATATGTACATATGTATGTATGTATCTGCATACATACATACATACATACCCTAAAAAAAAGTGAATTTGGTTTTCTTTTGTGCTTAAATTATTAAATACGACCTGGTAAAGTCGATTGTCTCATGATTTTGTCTCCAGAAATGATCAGGAATTTCGTGGGTTTGAACACATGTCTATAAAAAACCCAGGTCACTTTGGGCATAAATCGACAAACCCATTAAAAATAAATATGTTTTTGTCAAAACCCTTGCATGGTTTTTTCCAAATTCGTGTGCTTAATGAATTAATCTCATGAAACCCTTGCCTGGAATATTCTGCATCTATCTCAAAACACACTTCTGTATTCCTACCAGTGAGGGATTATTATTATGAAACCCTAGGTTAATTTCTTCTGCTCTTTTTTCAAAACCCAAGTCTATACAATGTGCTTTGAACATTGATATATATACATACATATATCTATGTATATATAGATATATATATGTATATGTACAGATATATGCATACATTTAACTAAAGAATGGGATACCTAACAAAAAAACATTAGTCATATGCGTCAATCGGACCCCAAATAAAGATTATTTGGGGTGTAATGTGTTTGGTGTCTGGTGCTTTAGTAAGGAGATTAATATGTAGGAGTGATTTGTAATGGGTGCGAAATTGATTGTAGAAGGTGCTAACGTGAATTAGACCCATTCACTTTCGAGCGGATTTGAATGATAAAATAGATCTGTTTTATATTTTGCAAAGTTTATACCTGTGTTTTGTATTTATATCTATGTTTTGCAATGTTTATACACTATTTTTCTGACACTTGATCACTTACAATGTACAAGATCATTGACAATCATGGCACCAAGGCACAAGAGGAAAAGATCGGGTCTGAGGCGCTTGAATAGAGTACCTCGTGTAGTGACATTCAATGTTCCAGATGTTGACGAAGAGCCAGCAGTGAACATGGACGAGGAAGTTATTTCTGAAAATGCAGAACAGACCAATGAAAATGATGGTTTTCAACCTGCTATTCATAATACTGACGTAGAAATGGAACCGCCATCTGCTGACCAAGTGACAACCCCAGATCATAGCATCAAAAGTTGGTCTATGGATGACATGGAAAAAGCCATTGCAGATGTTGAAGACCATCACATGACAATCAGAGGTTCAGCGATCAAATGGGGAATCTCGCCTAGCAGTTTGCGGTCATGGCTCAATGGTGTGACATCCACAAAAAAGAGGGGGCCACCAACAATCCTGACTGACGAAGAAGAAGCTGAAATTGTGCAATGGTGTAAAGATATGGCTAATATTGGCCATGGCCTTCAAGTGTCACAGCTTAAGTCAACGGTGGCCCACATGGTTGGAGTGAGGCCTAACCCATTCACAAATGGGATACCAGGGAGGTCATGGTGGGTTGGATTTCGTCAAAGGCATCCTGATCTGACAATTCGAACACCCGAAGGAGTGGACACAGATCGAGCTATAATGTTGCGGCCCAAAATAGTTTCTTCATTCTATGATAACTTGGAGGAGTTGTACAGCAAACTTAATTATGGGCCCAACAACATATGGAACTGTGATGAAATAGGTGTGCAAGCTGGCAGAAATTGTGCAATGAGAGTTATTGCAAAAATAGGGATGAAATGTGTTCCACAATTAATTGCTAAAATCAGAGAATGGATCACTGTTCTAGCTTGTGTTAGTGCAGCAGGTCAAGCTATACCTGGTTACTATTTGTTCAAGTCCAAAAGGAACATTAAAAACTATATTGTTAACTGTGAGCCAAGGGCATGCATGGCAATCCAAGAGCATGCTTGGATGACCAAAGAATTATTTGTGGCATGGTTAAAACACTTCGCAAAAAATGTCCCAGGAGGTGTGTCACCAACCAACAAAAAGCTTCTAATCTTTGACGGTCATGGCAGCCATGTGGCATTCAAAACGGTTGAAGTAGCAAAGGCTATGGGAATAGATTTGCTCACACTTCCAGCATAATGCGGTCACAAATTGCAGCCCCTTGATGTTAGTGTGTTCTCACCATTTAAGAACTACTTCAAACAGCAAAGGACTATATGGCTCTCTGCAAATCCTCAACTTGACATTGGAAGGGAAGAGTTGGCAACACTTGCCAGCAAAGCTTTTGCACAAGCTTTGACTCCTAATAACATTGCAAGTGGTTTTAGAAAAACATGAATTTGGCCATTAGATCAACATGCACTTGACTTGGATATGGGGCCAAGCCAAGCTTTTGTGGTTGAAGAGGAAGGAACGACATTGGGAGCAGAAACTGAGGGTGATACAACTGATGAAGAGGCACAGTTCATGGCAGCTGAGACTTGTTTGAGGATAGCAGGTTGGAATGAGGAACAGATTGGACAGTTTGTGGATACCTTTTCTGCAAACATTCCCCCAAATCCAGAAAACATTGAGGCAACATAAATTCAACAAGAACCAGCAGTTCGATCATGTAATCAGGCAGCTGAAAATGAAGAGAGTCTGAATCTGCCATCTGAATTTCAAGATGCAGCTTTGAACCTAGGGGTGCATCTCAATTTCACTCAAGTGGATGAAGGGTTGTCCATGCCATCACCACCAAATGTTGATCCTGAAGATGTCATCCATTACTTCACAACTGCGAGAAATTGGGAGGCTGAAAATGATGAAGAGGATGGAGTCGATGGTAATGACTCAAATGATGAAGAGGCTGACTATGTGCCATGCACACAAGTCAATGATCAGCAACCAGCAGGCAGTAGAAGCAATTTTTTGCAACTCCCAATGCAACAAGTTTGCCAATCATCTAACAGAGTTCGCAATGGGGTCCTACGCCTTATTAGGCAGTCTCAAATTTTGACATCGGATGATTTCTTCAATTTGCTGAATGAACAAGAGGCACAGAAGCAAAGAAACCAAGAATTGCAGCAAAGGAAAAGGGAGCAAATGGCTGAAAGGAAGGCAGAAAGAGAAGCAATCCTCGCACACAGGGAGGCAAATAGATTGGAGCATGCTGCAAAAAAACAAAAAATTGCAGAGGAGAAACTGAGGTAGCGACATGAAAAGGAGCTTCAAAGGGAGCAAGCAAAGATTGCTAGACAGTTGAAGGAAAACCAAAAGCAGGCGGAAAGAGCAGAAAGAAACAGAAGTAAGAGTACTCCTACAACTCCTCTTCCAAGTCAACATCCAATTTTAAGGGACATGATTAACATTTTGTCTCCAGCCTTTGCAACTCTTAGCAGCCTACAAAATGGGTCTTCTGAAGGCTGCTCTCCACAGTTACAGCTAACTCCAGAGGCAAATCATGCATTGCTTGCTTGTATAGCAAGTGCCATACAGAACAATCCGCAGTCCTCAACATCTTCTCCAGTTGACGCAGAGTCAGTTGACCCCCAAGGACACACTTCATAATCAGATCTGTGGATGTCTAATTACGATTTTTTGTTGTCAATTTTTTGACCTCAAAGTGTGCTAGAGTGTTTTTTGTAAAACTGAATGCTAGTCTATTGTATTGGACAGTCAAAGGATACTAGTTTGTTGTATTGGATAGCATTTCGATACTAGTGTCTAATTTTGTAGAACTAAATGGTAGTGTGTTCTCAACTTATCTAATTCGATGTGTTCCAATGTGTTTTTTGTATATATGAAGACTCCTTGTCTTCTTTCCAAGTTAATGATCTATGCTTTTGTGATTTATTTTGAAAATTCTAACTTCACATATGTGTTTGTTTGTTGCATAGATATATATATAATATAACTATACATCTATATGTAAGTTTACAATGAATAAGTAAATCCCACCATAAATCAAATCCCATTGTTCAGGTTCATGAATGAACATCATCAGAAAAAAGACCATCATAAATGAACACAAT